>JARFXV010001537.1:0-150000 GCA_031761425.1 Cosmopolites sordidus | reverse complement strand
GTTGCAGAACTCTCTAAAAGTTAAATAGAATATACTATAATATAATATCTACGCGGTAATACATTTTACCAACATAACTAATAAACAACTATTAAATATTTAAAATTATTTTTTTTGTTTTCAGATTCAGTCTGCGCCACTGCTTTCGCGTCTATATTACCGGGCCAGCTTCGATTTTTCTGACTCAGTTCAGTAGGAATCGCGCGCCGCAGTAGTGGGTAGTGAAAAGTCTATAAGTTCGAGCTCGTACTCATCGTTCAGATCGCACGAAGGCGAAATAAACAAAACAAGTGCGAAATATATTTTTCGGGCCGGTTTGTGGGAGTCCAGTTTTTTCCGAACAGTGTTTTCGATCAATTTTGCTCCTCTGACAGTTTCTTTTACTGCGGTCATTTAACGATAAATATTGGAAAATGCACGGGATGATGAGAATTTTCTCCAATTTTAAGGAGTTTTATAATGACATCAATGGTGCTACGCTAACTGGTGCAATTGACGTGGTGGTTGTGGAACAGCCCGATGGAACGTACAATTGTTCACCCTTTCATGTGCGGTTCGGCAAATTGGGTGTGCTCAGAAGCAAAGAAAAAGTGGTAAGTTTTTTTGTTTATATATTCATGTTGTTCATGCTCACGGAAATTATTATAAGTTTTTTCTTTGCGTGTTCGAGTCGATTTTGAGACTACCATGGTCTCTGTATTGATTAAATAAGACTAGAAAGGAATTACCCATTATGTCATTCAACTTAGGCGTGGACTTTTA
Source organism: Cosmopolites sordidus (assembly GCA_031761425.1). Lineage (NCBI taxonomy): Eukaryota > Metazoa > Arthropoda > Insecta > Coleoptera > Curculionidae > Cosmopolites > Cosmopolites sordidus. Next base: position 149,238 of record JARFXV010001537.1, on the reverse strand, counting down.
CTTTGGATATTTTTACATAGATTTTTTTATCATGTCATACATGTACATACATACAGTGAGTCAAAAAAGTATTGGCGCACCTAATATTTCTTGCATAAAAGCAAACAAACATTTTATTGTCAAAAAGTATTGGCACATCCGTTTTTTTATTTTAAAAAAGTAGTTTTTTTACTATTTCAATTAATAATCTTTATTGTGTTGTCATCATTGCATTAGAATCAACTATTGTTTGTAATCTTCCTTATATCGAAGCAACAAAATTCTATGTTATCTCGGGCAGAATTTTTTCCTGCTCCTCGATCAAGACATTATTTGATGAAATTTTTCTCATTTCCAAGTCAAACAAATACCATGAATGTTCAATTGGATTTACGTCCGAAACTGAGGAGGTGTATTTAATTGTCTAGAAACATTATACAACATCCATTCTTTTATTATGTTGGTAGTATGCTTAGGATCGTTATGTTGCTGGAAGATAAATGTATCCTTAGGCTTCAGTTTTTTCGCTGACAGGTAGATTATTCATCGTACCATCAACAAAGGATAATTTTTCAACAATATTTCAAGCCATACAACCCTAAACTAATTTACAATAGGTTTAACGTTCCTCGATTGAAATTACGTATTTTGTTTCCTCCAAGCAAACCTTCTACAACAAACTTAATCTTTTTTTGCGGTTAATTTAATTGATGAATGGTTTTTTCTGTGTGCTATATATATATATATATATATATATATATATATATATATATATATATATATATATATATATATATATATATATATATATAATAAATAAATATGACATATCTAACATAATTTGGCCACTTTTTCTCCTTTACCAGGTGGTGTAATTAGATTTTTGATCCGACGTTTCGGCTTTTCTTGACCATCATCAACTTTGTTTTTTTAAATAGTCGAAAAATTTTATTTTATGTTTAATAAATTCTTCTTTTAATTCTGAATCAAACGACATCTCACTTAATATTTATTACACGTTTCTGACTTAGAAACTAATCATCAATGTAAATAAGCCTATTTAAAAAAATATTTTTATTGTATTTAAAGTCTCGTAGGTTTTCAAAATATTTTCTTTACTTTACAATATTGACAATAATATTAAATTTATTACAGAAATAGAAACTAACAACACAATGTTATAAATGAATAAACAATTCTGAAATCAGAGAAAGTTCTCTAAAAAACTGAAAAAGTAATAGTTCATTTTATTTAATTCAAAAATTTATTTTTATAATACAAAATTATTTTTTATTTTTAAATATTCCACTCGCATTCTCCAAACGTAAATAACTTCAGTAAACAATTTTTTCTATAGCATTGCTTAACATTTCTGGAGTTATTTCTCTTATTGCAGCTCGAACCTCAGCTTTTAGCTCATCATTATTTTAAATTTGTAACTAATCTTTGAAAAATGGATTGATTGGGTTGATGCAGTACGGGATAGTTTTGAAAATATTGCATCTCTGCCTGCCTACAATTCTAATGACTCTCGATGTAACAGAAAATCATATCAAATTTTTCTTGGTTAGTATAATGTTCCATTATTTTAAGTATAATAGTTAAGAAATTTAAAACTGACAGACTGTCATATGTCACATCTAAACAAATTATTGAAATAATTGCAAACTAATGCAAATGTCAACCTTAGTTGGAAATTATTATTATTATTGTCATCCCCTAGTCGGAAACGTGTAATAAATATTAAGTGATATGTCGTATAAAAATAAGAATTTACAGAATAAAAAGTAGAATTTACTAAATATAAAATAAAATTTTTCGACTATTTAAAAAACAAAGTTGATGGTCGAGAAAAGTCGAAACATCGGATCAAAAAATCTAAGTACACCACCAGAAAAAATGGAATGAAAGTGTAATTTTTTTTTCTTGATATATCTTCAAATAGAATGAGAAACGAATAAAATCCAAATTGCGAAAATTCGGCTTTTCCCACATATCTTCGGAAATATTCAGAAATTTTAAAATCAGTTTTTGAGTTCAGTGGGGTGGAACTGTGGAACTTTTTTCTAATTTAATCATCTCTGTGTCTCTTATGGTTTTCGAGATTACTGTAGAGTGCACTCTTATATGGGACACCTATATATATATATATATATATATATATATATATATATATATATATATATATATATATATATATATATATATATATATATATATATATATATATAAGCTTGAGTCCAGCTGATGGCGGCTTAAGGCCAGAAACCGGTCTCTTGCTGCCACTTTGGGTTGCAGATGAAGGAATGGCATGACAACTTTTGTACCTTCTTAACCACCCTCCAAAGTTGGTTCGTAGTTGGCTTCTCTAGTTAGTAGTTTTATTTTATTGACATTTCATTTAAATTTTTTTATCTACTGGTTTGTCTAGTTTCCCATTTTTTTCAATTGTTCCACTGTATTACCTGTTTTTCTATCAGCCAATGACAAGATCCGACATGACATTATTATAAAGAATATTGGTAATAACCAGCATCCTTGTCCGACTGCGATTTTAATTTGTGTTGGGCCAATTAAGTCACTGCCCTGTTCAATGTTTGTAGTTTTCTTAGAACAGTTTTATGATGATTCTAATGTATTTGTATGGTATTTTATATAGTGAAAGAAATGTGCATTATTTTGGGGGAATATAATTAAATTTTCTGCCTTTTTAATTATCCTTGATTTCTTCTGATATATTCCATCATTATATTATCTAAATTCTAGTTGTATATGGCTGATAGTTATGTAGATGCCGAATGGTTATGGATGATGTACTTCCATATATAGGTATGTTATACATAAAAAATGTATTGTTACTTTAAGTGCACAAAAGGATATCTGTTTTTAAACTGTTGCGCATACAAAACAAATAAGATTTATGAAAAAAATTCTACTGTATATTAGACTTCTAGACTTAGTTTTATTTAAAATTTGATTTTCATCATTCTCGGCTATTCATACTGTTAAAAAGTCATTATGCGTGAAAGATCTTTTAGCATTATGGGGAAAAGATTTCCGAAAAAGGCCCTTCCATGCAGCGGTATAGTAAAGGAGAACAGTGTCTTAGAATTGGAGATTTGGATCATGAATGGACGCTTTAAATACAAATCTGTTACTCAAATATGAAAGCAAGTATTTATTTACTAAACGTTTAATACCAGACAATTTATTTATTTAAAAGCTCTACAGGCCCTGAAGGCCTAGGGTGTAGTGTATACAATATCGTATTTTTCATATCACTGTTTTACATATAATTATAACATTGCATGTGGTTCTCATCTTTCACCAGTTCCTCTGCAGCACAGTTTGGACTATCCCTCTCTACTTCTTTCTATGGTTTGCTATATCCTTCCACTCCCCCATCCTTATCGTATCCAAATCTTCCTGCACTTGGACCCATCCATCTTTTTCTTGGCCTACTCTTCCTCTTCTTCCCTATTGGCCTTCTGCGTAACACTAGATTTGTGATACCAGACAATAAAATATATAAATAGATCTGAATTGCAATACAATAATTTGGATATAATGAGACTATCACACAATATCCTTTTCATTTCATATGGCAATTCATTCTGCGGGAGGTATAACAATTCTAAATTTGTATAACACGCTTTATTTAGATGAGTAAGATGCGAAAAATATCTCAAACACGTATCTAAATGTACATCAAGATTTCATACAATATTTACATATTTTTAACGTAAAACTGCATTGTAATTTTAGGAAACCTCTGGTTTTCTTCAAACAAAAATACGTGTCTTAGATGTTGGGATTTAACCTTAAGTTCCAACTATACAATATTACTTTTGATTTACGATTATTTTTACTTTGTTTTTAAGAACGGTAGTTTGTATAATACAAGCTAATATATTTCTGTTTTGTAATCAATAGTGCTCGAATTACCGTGTCAAAATCTTTAGAAAAATCAAATTACGCTGAAGCAGACCATCGTAAGCACGAAAAAAGTCATCACATAAAGATAAGAAAGAGGTCTCAGTGTACATTATGTGTTGTAGATATTTTTCGCACTAATTGATATGGCTTTTTATCGATGATATCTTTGAGAATACTTGAGATAATCTCGATCGGGTGACTGTAGAGCTAGTGCATTTCTAACGTTGAATAATTTATGTTTTCTTTAACATTTGCTGCAATTTTGCTTATATATATATATATCCTCTTGACCGTTTTTTATTATTATTTTTTTTTTATTTATTGGGATTTTCGATCAGTAATTAATTTTTAATTTTTAATTTTTTTATTAACGTTTCGGCTCAAACAAAGAACCATCCTCGGAATAATTCTACAATACATATAACTTTTATAAAAAACACAAACTTACATTTAAAAACATACCAATATTAAATAAAACAATTAATTTTTAAATTTTTTTAAATAATATGTGATCATTTTTTAAAAAAAAATTTAAATGACATGTTTGACATTGACATATTCTTTCACCTTTAAATTTTTTTTTTATTATTATAACCTAATTGTTTTGAATTTGTTATGTGGAATATTAGATGCAAAAATAAAAAATTATGAAAATTTATTTTATTTAATAATATTATTATATATACAACTTAAATTATCTGTATCGTTTCTGAAATTAATGGTATTATGTGTTTTTTTTTATATACATCATTTCTTTTATATTTCTTTTTTATATTGTTTTTCAAAATCTAGGATTTTTATGTCGTTAAAATTAAAGTTGTGTTCATTAACTATAGCATGCCTTGAAAGGGCAGTTACGTTTGGTATAATAAACTTATTTTATTAATTTTAATTTTAACTTTAATATAATAACATATAAGTGGCAAAGTCAAATTGGTGCCATTGGTCTCGCCACCAGAGCCATTGCGCTCATTGGTTTCTGGAACAGGAATCGATTTCACACATTTCCTGACACAAATCCAGAAATACAACAGCTGCTTCCAAAAGACTTCATTTGGCGCAACAAATGTGGTTCGGGACAATTTGGTCGGAGATTCATTGTGATGTTAAATTTAATGGAAGATAATAAATCATTTGGTTGACATGAATTTCTGACTTAATTCAATTATGACTTAAATTTTGGAACTAAACCGCATGGTTCCAAGCCGATCACATTCCAGGCACATCACACATTTCCAGCATTTCAGCGGAGTACTGCATCTCGCATGTAAAATTTGGCCCATTTTGGCCCCATTGGCGTACTTCTCAATGTACTCCTCCTCAAATTGAATATCAATGGCCACAATCGTTAATAGAAATATTTTATTTTTCATTTTTACTTTGTTTACATATTTCCAATAGCTTTTCACAAATTTCTCAAAACGATCACAAACAAATCTATTGAAATTTGGACAGGACAACGTCTGTCGGGTCAGCTAGTCTTTAATAAATTTAACTGAGGTAGCCGATACTTGATGGAAATTCATTTTAAATAAATAAGCAAAGATTAATATCTAAAATTTCCACAATATTTTTCATTTTTAAAATATAGTGGAAATTTTAGATCTTAGTATTTCCTTATTTATCACAAATCTTATAATTTTTTCTATACAAATTGGCAACATTAAACTGGAGAATAATTGAGCTAAACTGAGGATTAACAAATCTTAAATATTAACAAGTTTGTCTAACATTTTGACTTTAAGAAAAGTAAATATTTACTAATAATTGTGTTATATTTTGATCAAGGTCAATTAAATTTGTAATTCAAACAAAAGTATAATAGACCTTAATTATATTTAAACTTTTTGAATTGCTGCGACGTTTGTTGCGGTTAGTACTGGAAGGTGACCCTCCGAGGAAAGACCAGGTTTGCGCACCAAATTTCAACAAGGCAGAGTAAAAAATGCGACAAAAAATTGCCCCTCAGTATTTTACATTGGTTACTCGCGAGTCAGTAGGCTCTCTCTAGATATTTACGGTTACGGACAAGGGTTGATAGTCTGCGGAGTTGCGGATCGGAGTTATCGGTAGTTGATGACCGTAGTTTGGATCCAGATGACTCACTAATCTAACAAAAAAAAAACATTTTAATGACCATAAACTCAAAATTAATTCGAATTTGATGGTTTTTTCTCGCTATTTTAATTAATACTTTTGGTTTTATTAATTTGAATTAAATTAAAAAATAAACATTTTGTGTAATTAAACATAAAAGATATCGCCTTGTTGGCTTTATATAATTGGGTTTTTGAGTAAAAAATAAATATCGATGTTTTTACTTTATTTTAAAACTTTACCATAAATAATATTGATAATCGATGCAAAAATTTAAAAATATTTTTTACAATTAATTATGAATGAATTAAAATTTATAAAATTAAAAATAAAACACGTGTCTACGAACGCGCCGCGATTGGCTGCCATGTTTGTGACATCATTATGGTAAAGTCTTTTCACGTCTGTATTTTTAACGGTTTCTACCTGTATATATACTGTCAAAATTATCGTTGGTTAAGTGCAAAATAAAATATTGTTGGTTATTAATTTAATTCAGTAATGTGTGACAAAGGGTTCATAAAGGCTAATTCTAATAATATACCTGTTGTAGATATTTTTATGGTCACAGATTTATAATATTAAATAATATTTTTATTATAATAACTTGATGTTAACTTATAACAAGAGCATTATTAGTTTTAATTAATTTTTTTTTTTAATGAATATCACTAATCTACAGCAATGATAACTATACTATGTAAAAGGCAACATATTATGATTAATAACTGAGAAAATCAAACTCTCGTATTCTTCCAATAATGCATTCTATTTAAATACGTAGAGCAGCAATTCGTTTGCCTTCTAAAACCTTAGATTGTGATAATTGTAACTGTATTAATAAAAAGTACTTCGTATGTCTTGTAATAAACAATGTGTATGACACTGATATCCCCACATACCTCATTTGATGTATGTTTAAATTTGGCGCGTGTCATAACCTCTTTGACGGCGTTGCCACATGTAATTAACATAATACATTTTTCTTAATTATTTGCTAATTACTCTTATCACACGCTCTGAAACTCGATTTGTGAGTAATCAAAATGTTCGATTTTTTTTTCTTTCCGTTGATACCTCTTACATTGTAATCTGAACGGTACTTTATGAGAAATAAAATAAAATCTGTGATTTCTCATAGGGATCAATGGTAAAGGCAAAAAAAAATTTTTGTTAATACCTTTTTTCTGGTTCCCTGCAGCTCTTTAAAAATTTAACTGGTTAATTATCTTATAATGTACCAATATGCTAAGTTTCATTTCATTCTGAACAGTAATTCTATAACCGACAGTACTACCTTAATTATTGTAGTAATGGTATTTTCTAATGACAAAAATCTTTCTTTTTTTTTTTTGACTAAGCGTCATTAGCGATATTATGATTTAAAGCTAATTGTTGCGAGTGATAATTTTATACCAGAACTAACCGAAGGCGATTTAATTAATTCTATTTTCATCATCAAGAAGTGAAACAGTGTTTTTTTGAATACACTATTAAATATACATAATAAAACTTTTCCCAACGAGGATAATATGGATACTATATTACTGTAGATTATAATATGTAAACTACATTCATAATTAATTCAGAATAAAAACAATTACTACCCAAAATTATATACATATTTGTTTTTATAATAGTTTGATTATTTTTATTGAAATTTGGAATACTTTTAAAACCACACCGATTCTTCAAACTACCACACTAAACTCTATTAACAATATTTTCAAAAAATAATCCACCCGTACTCACTACGTTATTGCTTTAATTAAGGTTTTCAGTATTTTTAAAACGATGGCGATTTTTCGCCTTACATGTCTTACAAACCACCACATTAGACTCTTAATTTGTAAATATAAATAAATCCAGCTGCTAACTATCTATAATACATGACCAACCAGTGATTTCCCAAATTAAACAAGGCACCTAACCAATTTTTTTTGAGTGGAAAACTTTTAGTCACACAAATTTTTGTACTCTTCGACCATCTAAAAATAAGATTATCCTGTAAAACTTTCATAAGTATAAGACTTTTTATATTGGATTACCTTCCAAATTGTCACTACCCTCGGTTGTGTTATTACATGCAGATCCTTTGCGGATACGCAGGAATATTCCTTCCTAGAAATTTGGCATGTTAATTTGTTTTCCCCACATGAACTAAATAATATAAATAAAAGTAATAAAAATGAATGCAAAAAACAAAAGGAACCCTAATCTAATTAAAATATTTTATTCTGAACTTACCTTTCAGTCTCCATATCTTATGTAAAGATATATGAGTATAACGTCGAAAGAGCACCGAAAGCTTAAATAACAATTAATAGCAAGTATATTTTCAAATCGCTAGCAAACCAACAAATGCAGTCAAAGATATAGGTTAAACCTATAGAACAATAACTAAGATCGATAAATTGTTTTATTTACCCGAGAACCGATTCTTTCCGAACGTCTTTAATTTTAAATTTTTAATTTAATCTTTATTTTTAAATCTTTAATTTTTTCCATACAAATTGACAAGATTAAACTGATGAATAATTAAGCCAAACTGAGGATTAAGAAATCTTAAATATTAACAATTCCCAAGTCCCAAATTCATTTTAAATAAATAAGCAAAGATTAATATCTAAAAGTTCCACTATATTTTTCATTTTTAAAATATAGTGGAAATTTTAGATATTTGTATTTCCTTATTTATCACAAATCTTATAATTTTTTCTACCCAAATTGGCAAGATTAAACTGGAGAATAATTGAGCTAAACTGAGGATTAACAAATCTTAAATATTAACAAGTGTGTCTAACATTTTAACTTTAAGAAAAGTTAATATTTACTAATAATTGTGTTATATGTTGATCAAGGTCAATTAAATTTGTAATTCAAACAAAAGTATAATAGACCTTAATTATATTTAAACTTTTTGAAATGCTGCGACGTTTGTTGCGGTTAGTACTGGAAGGTGACCCTCCGAGGAAAGACCAGGTTTGCGCACTACATTTCAACAGGGCAGAGTGAAAAATGCAACAAAAAATTGCCCCTCAGTATTCTACATTGGTTACTCACCATTCAGTAGGCTCCCGAGATATTTACGGTTAAGGACAAAAGCAAGGGTTGATAGTCTGCGGAGTTGCGGACCGGGGTTATCGGTAGTTGATGACCGTAGTAGAAATTCATTTTAAATAAATAAGCAAAGATTAAATATATAATAAAAATATTAAAAAAAAGAAAAAGATTAAAGATTAAATATATATTAAATACATAATAGATATTTTAAAAATGAGAAATATAGTGGACATTTTAGATATTAGTCTCTCTTTGTTCATCTCAAATCTTATAATTTTTTCTATACAAATGGGCAAAATTAAACTAATGAATAGTTGAGCTAAACTGAGGATTAACAAATCTTAAATATTAACAAGTGTGCCTAACATTTTGACTTTAAGAAAAGTAAATATTTACTAATAATTGTATTATATTTTGATCAAGGTCAATTAAATTTGTATTTGAAACAAAAGTATAATAAAGTTAAATTATATTTAAACTTTTTGAAATGCTGCGTCATTTGTTGCGGTTTGTACTGGAGGGTGACCCTCCGAGGAAAGACTAAGCTTGCGCACTACATTTCAACAGGTCAGAGTGTAAAATTCGACAAAAATTTGCTCATCAGTATTCTACATTGGTTACTCGCCAGTCAGTAGGCTCTCGAGATATTTACGTTTAAGGTCAAAAGCAAGGGTTGATAGTCTGCGGAGTTGCGGACCGCGGTTATCGGTACTGGATGACCGTAGTTCGGAGCCAGGTTGCTGATGCGTCACTAATCTAACAAAAAAACAGTTTAATGACAATAAACTTAAAATTAATTCGAATTTAATGGTTTTTTCCTCGTTATTTTAATTAATACTTTGGGTCCTATTAATTTGAATTAAATTAAAAAATAAACATTTTGTGTAATTAAATATAAGATAACGCCTTGTTGATGGGCTTTATATAGTTAAACTGGGGTTCTGTTTGTGCTTGGTCTGTTGTTCGATGATACCTTATTATAACGAGGTAATCCGAATACTGTACAAAATTATTGTATTTTATGTAAGAGTTAATACATTTTCAATAGCAATCGCCATGGTTATTGACAATCTTCGCACATCTCTTTTGATAAACTTTCTATTCCCCTTTTATAAAATGAGTCTGATTTTGAATTTAAATATTCCTCGACTATAATTTAGGATAGCTGTCATAATATTTTTTTTCCCAAAGAAAATATTCCATAGATTCGAAAAGATAGTAATCTGACAGTACAGCATCAAAAGAATACGGTCTTTGATTACAAAGCCTAAGTCTTCGATTAACCTTTTTGATTAACCAGTCTTGGACGTTTTTCTTTGGAGTGAACGAAGTTGGTTATCCTAGATTGCTATATAGAATCCACTTTTCATTTCCAGTAACAATTTGAAGAAAATGATCTCTGCCTAACCAGGATAACAGTGCACTGCAGATGGTGACACGTTGCATTTTGTTTTCAATTGAAAGTCGCCTCTTTACGTGAGCACGTCAAATTAAAGGGAAACATTAAAAATTCCAAGTCAGATTGGATAGTTTGTTTGGGATCAGCTACAATTTCAACCAACAACAGATTTTTACCAAATTTTCTTCTTTCTCAGGTCTTTCAGATTTTATCCCGGCGAAAAGATTGAAATCATATTTTTTAATTTTTTTAAACCAATGCTGACAATGTTCTGCTTATCCAAAATACCAGAATAAAGTGCATTAATGACATTTGTGGCATTGTTATGCTTTCCAAACTCAAAAGGCATCGAATATTTACTATGGAACTTACCCAAACTTTACCCTTCAATTTTTACTAGACTAGAATATCCATTATGTTCTATTAAGCTAAATTATTATCAGTGTATGTCAGAGTTTTATATTTGAAAAATCGACATTACTTACGGGTACTCCTCATATTTCTAGTGTACGAGATGTATAACGTCTATGTTCGTCTGCCTCTTTGAAATATCGATTCAAGCTCCCCTCCCAAGGAACGGAGGTTGCGAATTCGGTTGTGCAAGTCTTTCAAGGCGCCAGACGAACAGTGATTCGTCAAGCAGTATTGTGCGAGATTCACGCATATCTGCGTATTCGAACATGTAATTAAAAAGAGTTTGGTGATTTTAAATGTATGTTTAGTAACAGCTAGAGCATGAATAGACGCTTTTATCTTAATTTTACACTATTTCTTAATCCGTTAAAGTATGAAACAGTTATAGAAAACTATTATATAAAATAACTCTAAGGTAAACGTTGTATATAATCCCTTTGATGTATTAAATTCCATCATCAAATAGCAATTTCTTCAAACTTTGTTTCGCTTTTTTTGCTGAAGTACCAGATATTGTCTGTGCAGATCTTACATAACTGAGGTTTAAAAAATGTTTGGCCAAAATGTTGGTGAAGCTTCAATAATATATTTAACTCATGTAATCGATATTTAATGGAAATTAAATTTAAATAAAAGAACTAAACTTATGACAATTGTTTCGGTACGTAGTGCCTTCATCAGGTACGAAAATACAATCTCTTGAAATACATTATATTTCCACAATTTGTTGGTCTGATGAAGTACATTATCATCTTTCTGGTTTTGTGAATAAACGTAACTTTCCATATTGTTCGAATAGAGATCATCCGCAAATGCACCAGAAACCCTTGGTCTTTAATTTTCTGAAGATACCAATGAAAATGCAACGACTGTTACATCAGCCTGCTAGATTGATATATCGTCTGCTTGTTGAAGAAATAATGACATATGGCGGCAAAATAGGGCGATAGCCCACACCGTTAGAATATCAATGAAAACCATTAAACATCTTTTTCCCAATGATAACATCTCCAAATATGGGAACATTCCTTGGCCATTCAGATTGCCAGATTTAGCGGCATTTGATTTTCATTTTGATTTTTTTAATGAACTATATCTATGTTGATCTCTCACAAAATATTGCGAAGACAAAACTTATAATTCAGCAAAAAGTAAGACGAATACCAATAGAAATATTGCGTCGTATTGAACGACGATAAAAATGGTTCTTTTAACCGAGGTTAGCAAAAAAAGAAAAAAAGGCTTCATTCAAAACCTACCTTATGGTTTTGAATGAAGCCATTTTTGTGTGAATAGTATGTTCTGTTCACTGATGAAGCGCAGTTCACTCGTGATGGCATAAATAATCTTCATAATGAATATCGATGATCCGATGACAATCCTCACTCTACGGCTGAACATAATTTTCAACATTAATGTGTGGTATGGTATGCTAATAAATTAATTAATCGGTTCATTCATATTCGACGGTCATCTCACAGGAGAGATGTATTTAAATTTTCTACAGAATCATACAACATGATACATAATTACAACATGATGGAATCCTTGCACATTACAGCTTACAAATGAAGAGAGAAATTTCAAAGAAACAACAACTTTCCAAAGCAGTGGATTGGACGAGGTAGTCCGTAGATCACCAGATCTTAATCCTCTGGATTATTGTCATTGGGGGTGGGTTAAATATTTAGTATATGCAACGAAAGACACTAGAGATGCATTACTCGACCGGATAGTAAATGCAGCAGAACTTATACATTGATATATATATATATATATATATATATATATATATATATATATATATATATATATATATATATATATATATATATATATATATATATATATATATATATATATATATGATATATATAGATATAGATATAGATATAGATAGATATAGATTTGATATATATATATATATATATATATATATATATATATATATATATATATATATATATATATATACATATATATATATACATATATATATATATATATATATATATATATATATATATATATATATATATATATATATATATATATATATATATATATATATATATATATATATAATGGTACACAGCATAACTGCAGATTTTTTTAGTAAAAATATTGCGATTTAACCCAACTTACCTTAGGCCAAAAGTTAATAGTAACCTGTTAAAGTTATAATTTTATTTTCACTTTTCGTCAATAACTTTCTTAAATAGAAACTTTCTTGAACGAAATTTGGCAGTGGGGAGTTTGTCAAGATAAGAAATTTAAATTTCTTGAAAATGTCTACGTAGTTTGTAGAGGGCGCTGTCAGCTACACTTTTGTACTTTTGAATGGTCACAACTTTTTTGAGCCTAAGTGTATTCGCATTTTTAATGGAAATATTATTTTGTGCACCTTTTTTATGTAAAAAAGGTATACCTTGTAAATGTCGCTCCGAGTTATCGTTTTCTGGATATCTGCTTTTAAATTGTTCATTACACCGTTTTAAATTGCGCTTTTGAAACATAACATTTGTGTTTGCATTCCCTTTTTTGTTTTAGTTCTAGAGGAATGTTATGTAAATATTCGGATGAGTTTGAAGAACATTAAGATACAGTTCGCCGTTTAAATTAGATGGTAATTTGAATGGACCCAATGCATAATTACCAATAAAGCGGCCCCTAGACGTTCAATATTATAGTCAATATATTAAACAATATATTGTGTGATATATTGACTGGAAGACCTACACGTTGCAATATTATTGTCCAATAATTTAGTTTACTGATCCTCCTACATGGTCCTAACTGATCCTTCTACAGTCAACAACTTAACATGTCAAATAGTATAGCTTGTGTGACCATTGCTTTAGTCATAGCTTTGAAAAAGGAGAAAAAAAAACGCAGATGGATGAAAGAATGGCCCAAAAAAAGAAATAAATACATTCATGAAAATTTGTCAAAATTCTCATGTCATGAAATTCTCATTCTCCTCTTTGTCATCTTCTGTCTGAATACTATCAATGCTATTTTGTCACTTATTAGAAACTTCATTTCGTCAAAATACCACAATGTTAGCTCTATTATGTCACTTGTTCCTGCACCACTTAGTTCAGAATCCTTGATACGCTTCAATTCTTTTCTAAAGTTAGTGCGCAACGATATAAATATTTTAACTACCTGCGACTTATCAGCATCTGGATACAACTCTTTATATTTACAAAGCAATTGTTCGTATTGTTCATTTTTCTTAATTTTATTGCTATATCAGCGCTTTTAATATTCCACAAAGCTGGTAAGATATTGTTTAATTCAATACACTCCAAAATAAATGTTCTCTCTTTTTCTTTACTTATTTTATCTTTCGTAGCCATTTCGATTAAAAACGGATCGGATCGGATCGGATACTAAGTGTCCCACGCATGTTTAGGTCTAAAATCCAATACACCTCTACGTGTAAACGTGGCTTCGTCTGTAAACAATATTATTTTAAAACATGGGGTCGGCATTTTGCTGGATATGAAAGAAACGGGCAAATTTCAATCTGGCTGGCAAATCAGCCTCCACTAGATTCTACACAGTAGTGAAATGAAACGGATACAGGCCCTCCTTGTAAAAAATTTTGTAAACGGTGGACTTGCCTACCCCAACTCCAAGAGCAATGCGTCTTGTGCATGCTTCAGGGTTTTCGGTTAGACGAACCACAATTTCTTGTTCCTGGTCGGTGGTTAAAGCCTTCGGACGATCTGCGGAATTTCGATTCAGACGGAAAGAACCTGTTTCACCCAGCCTGTCGTAAAGATTTTTGAAAATCTTAAAATCAGGCTGTCTTCGTCATGGATATTATGCCTGCCTAGGTAAGCATTAGGGGCAAGGACTGGACACTCTCCAACAAGGTGTTCAATTGTTTCTCCTACACCACCGCACTTCCTGCACTTGTCGACAACATCCATGTGTAGAATATCTGTTTCATAATTTTTTGTCCTCACTACCTTATCTTAAATAGCTGTCGCGAGGCCTTCTGGTTCTGGATATAATAGTCCATCGGTAAGCCACTTTAGAGACAAATGTCATTTGTCAATGGAGTCATCCTCAAGTGATTTCGGAAATCTCCCATGTAATGTCTGTTGTTTCCATTCTTGAACGATATCCTTCAGTGCTGTTCTACTATCAACACAATTTTCTTTATTTAGATTTAGTGTGGTGAAACCCTGGTCCCTCTTCACAACCAGTTTCATTAGTATGCTATGTGAGCTAATGAAGCGCTCTCTCATCCTGTTCTCCTGATTGAGACAAAGATTCTTGACATTCACAAGCCCTCTGCCTCCCAACTTTCTTGGAATATATAGCCTTTTTGTGGACGAATTGGGATGTAAACATCGGAACTTTGTCAATGTTCTTCGTGCCAATCTATCCAGTTCATCAAGATCTGCTTCAGACCATTTATTATTATTATTATTATCATAAACATGATTCATCGATCATCTCAGCCTAGGCTGGTCGGGTTTACAATGCCAGAATGAGAAAGCAGTTCAGCTCCTCCCATTCAGCTTAGTACCTTACGAACAATGTGGCAAGTTTGTAAGAGAACTGCTCGTTGTCCTACTGTGGTAATCGATTTTGAAACACCAAGAATTTCCAGATTTTTGGAAAAGGTTTTGCTTACTAGACCTTCGGCGGATATAACAAAAGGTAACACCTCCACTTTCTGGAGTTTCCATTGATTTTTCAGATCAATTGCAAGATTTTCGTACTTCGTGACCTTTTCCATTTCTGTTTTTCTGATGTTATGAGAGAGTGGTATCGCAATGTCAATTATGAAAGCTCTCCTCTGCTTTTTGTTAATTAGAACAATATCCGGCCTATTATAGTCAACTGTCCGATCTGTTGTAATTGGTCTATCCCAGTAAAGAATTGTATCGGCTGACTCAAGTACGGGGGAAGGCGTGTACTTGTAATATGGTGGAGGCATCTTATCAAATAGCGAGTGCTTTAAAGCGATTTGCTGGTATAATTTTTGCCAACTGATTATGCCTGCCTAGGTAAGCATTAGGGGCAAGGACTGGACACCCTCCAACAAGATGTTCAATTGTTTCTCCTACACCACCGCACTTCCTGCACTTGTCGACAACATCCATGTGTAGAATATGTCTTTCATAATTTTTTGTCCTTACTACCTTATCTTGAATAGCGGACGCGAAGCCTTCTGTTTCTGGATATAATAGTCCATCGGTAAGCCAGTTTAGAGACAAATATTTGTCAATGGAGTCATCCTGAAGTGATTTAGGAAATCTCCCATGTAATGTCTGTTGTTTTCATTCTTGAACGATATCCTTCAGTGCTGTTCTACTATCAACACGATTTTGTTGTTATTATGTTCATCTTATATTTTATTCATATCCACGGTAGCCGGAGTTTGTAACCCAAGACTACAATGTTTGCACTCAACAAGAGGGTTCAGCCGAGGCTCAATGCAAGCTTAAGAACTTTCTGACTATATTTGCTGTACCCAGTAAAGCAGCCTTTTGCATGACTGCCATATGTCTATCATGTAATTCAAGCTTGTTTTTGGCGATTTTCCAGTCGTTTGTTATCAGCCCATTTATAGATATTACTACTGGTATAATGTCGACATCTCTGAGTTTGTACATGTCTGTTAGTTCTACAGCTAACGGTTGATATTTTCGTTTTTTCTCGGTAATGGTCTTGGTCAAATTGTGGTCCAACGGTACCGCCACATCGATAATAAGTCCTTTGCCAGCCTTTGTGTCGATTATAATAATATCGGGCCGATTAGCCTCCACCGTCCGATCAGTAATCATTGCCGTATCCCACAAAATCTTTACAGTTTCACTTATATACACCTGTTCTGGTTTCCACTTATAATAAGGTATCTCTACGTCCAACAGACCATATTTTTTCAATAATGCTTGATGTATCACCTTAGCAATGTTGTTATGCCTCTGCATATAGTCTGTTTGAGCCAACGCAGGATACCCACCGCTTATATGCTGTATTGATTCTAAATCTTCTTTATATAAGCGACATTTTGGATCGATATTTTGTCCTAATATATGTTTTTTATATGCCCTGGTACTTATGACCTGATCTTGGATAGCACAAAGGAAACCTTCTGTCTCTCCATAAAGTCCCGATGTTCGGAGCCATTCTGTAAAGTATTTTTTATTAATGTGCTCAGAATCGAGGAGAGCTGCAAAGCGACCATGGAGCTGCTTTCCTTTCCGAACTGAAATACGTCCCTGGGAAGTTATATGGCTTGCCTCATTAGTTGCTTGTGCTAGACGGAGGGGACTATAATTACTATCCAGTGTACAGGCAGCTCTATGAAGATTACTATTTTGGCTGAGAAAATAGGATCTTAGCCGATCCTCCCGTTGGCAGCACATTACTTCTACGTTCTGTAAGCCTCTTCCTCCCATATGTCGAGACAAATACAGCCGCTCGATGGAACTTCTTGGGTGATGCATACGATGTTTTGATAATTTGGTTCTTATTTTCTGATCAAATGCTTTCAGAGAGGTGTCAGACCACTTTATTACACCAAACGTATAAGCAGCCACAGGCAAAGCCCAGGTGTTGATTGCCAATATTTTATTTCTGGCGCTGATCAAGGATTTACATATTCTTTCAACTCTAGTTATGACTCTATTCATAATCATTTCCCTAGCTGTTACATGAGATATTCCTAACAACTGCATCATACCAAGATACTTATAATTTTCTCCACTATTGAGACTACGAATCACAATATCTCCATTTAATTGCATGTTTTCTGTATGTTCCAATACCTGCCCCTTGCGGACATGGGACATGGACAATTGCACACTTATCAAGGCCAGACTCCATGCAGATGGTATCGCTAAAACTTTTGACAAGCTCTATTTCACTTTGAAGATTATTAGAGTTTGATGCATATAATTTTAGATCGTCCATATAGAATTGATGTGATACCTGAATGTTTGGATTTCTCTTCATCATATAGCCCATGCTCTCAACATTCTACTTAACGGTGTTAAAGCCATACAGAACCATAGAGGACTTAAACTATCCCCCTGAAACATTCCCCTGCGTATTCGCATCTCTCCAGTGGTGTACGAGGTATTATTATTATTTACATATAGGCGGGTTTTCCATTTATTCATACAAGTGGAAAGAAATTTTACTAGAGTTGGATGAAACCCATACAATGAAAGGACATACCGGAGCCACGAGTGTGGCACAGAGTCGAACTGTTTTTTATAATCAATCCACGCCATTGATACATTTTGGGATTTTTTTCGTACTTGCTCTGTTATTACCTCATCAATTACAAGTAACTCCTTACAACCTTGGCTACTTTTACGGCACCCGTTTTGCTCAGGCGGTAAAAGACTATTTTCTAATAGATGTTCATTTATTTTGGATGAAATAATAGAGGTAAGGATCTTATAGAGAGTTGGTAGACAAGTTATTGGTCTATAATTTTTTGGATTCAAACTGTCCTGTCCCTTTGATAACATATATGTCATTCCCATAGTCATATATTCAGGTATGTTATGTTGCTCGTTTATTAACTCTTGAAAAAACTTTGCCAGCGTCCCATGACTACTAACAAGATACTTCCACCACACATTTTGGATGCCATCGATACCTGCGCTTTCCAGTTAAGCGTTTTTGGACTACCTTTTTTACATCGCCTCTCGTTATTATAACTTTTGGTATTTCCTTTATGTTTTGTCTCGCTTCCTCTTCTTCATGTATCCAATAAGCCTGTTCATTGTGGGTTTTTGGAACTGACCAAATATTTGACCAATACTTGATCATTACATTCTCGTTTGGTATTTGTAGCTGTTCTGTTTTTTCTTGTTGTTCCAGTTGACGGTAAAACTTCTTCTGGTTAGTCGAGAATACGAATCCTTGTTTTTTTTCGCTTCGAGGATTCATTATATCGCCTTATACGAGCTCCCCATGCGGCTATTCTCTGTCTGAGACATTCATTTTCTTGCTTTATTTTCTTATCAAAGTCTTTGGATGACATACGCACTTTGATCCTTTTAGCAATTGCTCTAATACTCTTCTTGATCTTTTTAGAGCTCTTTTCACCGTTTTTAAAAAATTCAGAAAGTTGACCTATCTCTCGTCTAACTTTCGCAATTTTATTTTCTATTCGTCGTTTCCATGCTGGACTGAATGTCTGTTTTGATACAGTAGTTTTTGTTTGTGTTTTCAACTTTTCAGATCTTGTTTGAATTGCGATACCAAGGGCCGAACAGACTGCCAACGCGGCACAATAAACAATTTCAATGACCTCGGTCAATGAAGGGGCCTCCGTTAGATCCTCTCCGACCGGATTGTCCATGGCCTTCACGGTATCATAGAATATAGCATTTCCTTTCACTCTTGGGACTCGGGGTCTCTGTTCTATATCGACACCTGCATATTTCATTCTAAAATTTGTATAAAGCTCTCTCAAGACAGACAATGATTGTGATGATATCTGGCTCGCAGAATTTGTTGGATTGTTCTCGTTCGGATCTTCTTCTATTGGTTGTTGGATCACTGTATATCTATCTGGTTG
Source organism: Cosmopolites sordidus (assembly GCA_031761425.1). NCBI lineage: Eukaryota > Metazoa > Arthropoda > Insecta > Coleoptera > Curculionidae > Cosmopolites > Cosmopolites sordidus. The sequence continues at coordinate 129,784 of JARFXV010001537.1, read as the reverse complement.
TATAGATTTTCCTGCAACGTTGCTCGGATCGATTTGTAATTCTTGAATTACTTCGTGTTTGATGATATCCAATTCAGCGGTAGAAAATACATTTCCCCTGCGGATTATAGAATTATATTGACCGCAGATTCGTTGTTCTGTAAAAGTGTTATTGGGAAACATCTTTTTCCATTCTAGGTACATTCTTTTCCGGAATCCCTCAACATTAACTCCTCCCAGTGTGCTTCTGTAGTACGCGCGCATAATTGAGACATTCATCTCTTTAGACCATCTCACGCGTTGGTCAGATTAACTAGAGACGGCGGACGGCCTATTGGTGGTCCCCAAACCGCATCTAGTTTGTGTAGGAAGAATTTCAGCATTTGCGGTAGCCATAAGTGGTGTGGCGCCGCACCTCCTCTGTTGACTTGAGGGAGGTTCACCACGTCCACTGACACGGGTAGCATATTTCGCACTGAAGGCCCAGTGTCAGAACCAACAGCGGGGTCTTGTGAGGACCCGTCGCCAACGAGTCTATTTCTAAGTCGTCTACTCATGTTTTCTTCTCTGGTAAGACCAGTAATGGATGGAGATCGAAGAAGGAACAACCACCCATATGTCCCCAAGGCACGGATCCACACCCCGGTGCCATTATAAAATGGCTGGGTACCTTTTAGGAGATAGAATAGAGTGAGAAAGGAAATTCAAATCCGAACCTTAGGCAAGGGATAAGGACAGCGGACAGCTGGCGTCGCTGGTTGTACCGTCTCCGCATACGGTAGCACCAAGAGACACTGTTGGCTGCAGTGCCTCCGACTGGCCAGACATTATTATTATTATTATTATTATTATTATTATTTATTATTATTATTATTATTATTTATTATTATTATTTATTATTATTATTATTATTATTATTTATTATTATTATTTATTATTAATATTATTATTATTTATTATTATGATTCTGCTCATCCTTACTGTAGAACCTCAGCTCATGCTGGCCGGTATTCCAATGCCAAGATGAAAAAGCAATTCAGCTCCTCTCACCCTAGCATAATATCTTACGAACAATGTGACACGTCTGCAAGAGCACGGCACGCTGTCCCACTATGGCAATCGATCTCGAGATCCCGAGGCTCTCGAGGTTCTTTGAAAATCTCTTACTTATCAGGCCTTCGGCGGATATAACGAAGGGCACTACATCTACCTTACTCAGTTTCCACTGGTTCTTCAAGTCGTATGCCAGATTTTCATACTTTGTGGATTTTTCTATCTCAGTTTTTCTAATGTTGTGAGATAGTGGCACTGCGATGTCAATTATAAAAGCCCTCTTGTCCTTTTTGTTGATTAGAACAATATCCGGCCTGTTATAATCAACCGTTCGATCAGTAGTGATTGGTCTGTCCCAGTAAAGAATGGTATCGGATGCTTCAAGTACAGGAGAAGGCGAGTACTTATAATATGGAGGAGGTGCATTTTCTAATAGCGAGTATTTTTTTGCAATTTGTTGATGTATAATTTTTGCCAGCTGATTATGCCGTCCTAAATAAGCATTAGGAGCAAGGGCCGGGCAACCGCCAATAAGGTGCTCAATTGTTTCCCCCAAAGTACCGCATTTCCTGCACTTATCGACTACGTCCAAATGCAGTATGTGCTTTTCATAGTTTTTTGTTCTTGTTACCCTATCTTGAATAGATATCGCGAAACCTTCGTTTCTGGGTACAAGAGTCCATCGGTCAGCCACTTCAGAGACAATTGTTCGTCAATGGTGTCATCTTCGAGTGACTTAGGAAACCTTCCGTGCAATGTTTGTCCTTTCCATTCTCGAACACAGTTCGTGAGTGTTGTTCTGCTATCAATACGATTTTGTTTATTTAGGTTCAGTGGGGTGAAACCCCGATCCTCATTTGCAACCAATTTCATTAACGTACTGTTTGAATCAAGGAAGTGTTTTCTCATTCTATTTTCTTGATTGAGACAGAGATTTTTTACGTTTACAAGGCCTCTACCCCCCAACTTTCTTGGGATGTATAGTCTTTTCCTAGATGAGTTTGGATGCAGGCATCGGAACTTTGTCAATGTTCGGCGCGTCAACCTATCGAGTTCATCAAGGTCAGTTTCTGACCATTTAACTATGCCAAAAGAATATGTCAGAGTTGGCACCGCCCAACCGTTGATCGCTCTAATGAGGTTTCCTCCGTTCAGTTTGGTGTTTAAAAGTTTTGTAAGTCTCTTTTGGTATAGAGTGGAAAAGTCCTTCTTTAACTGGTTATGATCAAGTTTATGCTTTTGGGGTATTCCTAAATATTTGTAGGATTCTTCTGGTGCTAGTTGTTGTATGTTACAAAGTGTTGAATGTTGACTCTGAACCTTTCCCTTCTGTATACTAATGGTAGAGCATTTGTCCAGTCCGAATGACATTCTGATATCCCTACTGAATGTTTCAACCGTTTTTATCAATGAGTTTAATTTTTCTCTAGTTTCTCCATATAATTTAAGGTCATCCATATATAGTAGATGAAAGAGCTTTCTTGGATTCCCCATGTTAAGTTTATATCCAATATTGCTGTTGTTGAGTAGTGTGGATAAAGGGTTCAATGCTAAACAGAACCAAATTGGAGAAAGCATTAATTGGAATTAGCATTAATTAGCAAGAATTGGAAAAATTCCCCTCTCGATATTTGTAGCAGCAATGCATTGTTGGCCGATAAAAAGATTCGTTTTCCACTTCCCCATCAGGCACTTTAAAGAATTAATAATCTGGGGGCTAATTTTATAGAAATTCAGAACCTCAACCAGCCAATCGTGAGGGACACTATCGAATGGTTTCTTGTAGTCTATATAGCAGATATTTAAGTTGCGTTTTCTTTTTCGCGCTTGCTCAAGAACTACAGCATCGATCGTCAATTGTTCCTTGCAGCCCATACTTGCTCTTATACATCCTTTCTGTTCTTCTTCAAAAATGTTGTTTTTATCACAATGTTGGTAGATTTTTTCATTGAGTAGGGCTGTGAACAGTTTATATAACACTGACAGACATGTGATTGGTCTGTAGTTATTGGGTTGCTTAACGTCCCTTTTTTTGAACAGTAGGTATGTATTGCCCTCCATTAGAAAGTCAGGGAAAGTGTCTGGATTTATTAAAACCTCTTTAAATGCATTTGCAAGTACGGGATAGGCGGCTGTAAAGCTTTTAATCCAGAAGTTATGCAATCCATCTGGTCCAGGCGCCTTCCAGTTGTGAGTCTTCCTGACAGCAGTGCAAATGTCAATCTCTGTGAAATCGTTAGACTCCATATCTGGGAGAGCATTTGTCTGTTCTTGAATGGTTTTAACCCAAGGAGCCAATTTTTCGTAACCGTCTGATTTTTTCCAAGCTGATCTCCAATATTCCGCAAAGGAAGACACATCGATATTCTTAAGTTCTGACTTGCTGTTACCTTCTGCTTCGAGTTGTCTATAAAATTTCTTCTGGCTGTTTGCAAATACTGAATTTTGATGTTTTCGCTTTTCTAGTTCATTATATCTTGCTAGCCTGGCTCCTTTCGATTTAGCTTTTTGCCTAAACCGATCTTTTAGATCCAACAATTTTTCTGTCAGGTTTGAATCATCGAAGTCAATGCCAGATTTATTGGCAATTATTTTTGCTTTTCTCGCTACTTTATTTGACTGATTACCAGAAAGATACTCTGAGATAATGTCAACTTTCCTCCGGAACTCATTGATATTGTTTTCAAGGCGCGTTTTCCAGACAGGTGTATTTTTCTGGATACTACGACCAGCCGCATTATGGGTGTAAGTCTTTTGACCTGAAATTTGGATGACAGTCACTGCTGCACAATATAATGCAAGATGTATATCGCTTAGATTTATCATCCCAGATAGATGTGATTCCAAAACTCTATTAATCTGCATTAGAGTAATACGTGATTTTGCAATATTACGCAGTACTGGAATTTTTGGTCTATTCAATGGGTTTGAGCCAGTAAAACTGGCCAAATTGCTGTAAAACTTCTCTCGTATGTTAGAAAAGTTACGTTGCGAGATTGATTCTTCATTTCTAGACGATGATGCTTCTGGTGATACATTTTGAGTTTGTTCTACATGTTTCTCCTCTGTATTCGAGTTAAGAACGTCTATAGTATCTTCTTTATGTTGTTGATATGTAATGTTTTGATGTAGTTCATTACCGATTTCTCTCTTGATGTTCATTAATTCCGATTCGGTTAGATAGTTTTTCCTTAGAATGACATTTTTACGGTCGGCTAAGTTTTGTTCCGACAGCTGAGTTTCAGGGAACCTCTTTTTATATTCTTGGTGGAGTGCATGCCTCCATCCAGGGAGCGGATTATCTCCGCACTGGTTTACGTAGTAATAGGCACGCATTACATCAATATTCATTTCGCGTGTCCATCTGATACGTGGAGTGCGTTCGGTCCTAGTGACAGCCTTCCTTATTAGGGGCGAGCCAGCAAGTACCGGGGTATTTTGATCTTCTACTCCGTTATTAATTTCCGCTCTCTGTTGATTTTGTAGTAAAGTCTTTGGTGTTGCTAGACTTAGATGATCTAATTGTTGTTCGAGTGCCTCTTTCATTGCCATTCTTGTGGTGCCATAGAGTTGGGAACCGCCACTCGCTCCAGATTCACCAACCCCGGACAAATCCTCCCGACGGTTCCGAAGGGTTTTTGTGCGCAAAACCGTACCGCCTTGTATAATATTATGTATTTTATTCTCCATAAATATATTTGGGTTCAAGGGAAAAACGGTCACCCAAGGCAGAGCCCCGATTTACCATGGGAAAGCTATTTACTACCGGCAAAAAATTGTGACCTTTCAAACGTTGAATAGTGTCGCAGACAGCCCCCTTTATATATATATATATATATATATATATATATATATATATATATATATATATATATATATATATATATATATATATATATATATATATATTTAGATATATATATATTTAGATATATATATCTGGTATTACATTGTTCCATTTTTGGTTTGTTTTCTTCTCTCCCTGTCTTTTCTCCTTTAATAAATGTCTGAAGTGCTCTGGCCTTTTCTGTTATCTTTGGTATGTCATGCCACTGAAATTGTGGTTGCTCCTATATACTGCACTATAATTTGTTTTGTCTTGTCTTGTATCATATTTGTTTATGGAAGTTCAGAAATTAATTAATGTCATTAACGATATAAATAATGATTCACCTTTGTTCCGAAAACGTTTTTTTTGCGTGTGTTCGAAATGTGATAGTAATATAATTACTGTTATAATTATTTAAACCAGTTGGACTGGTATAATCTCTAATATGATTCTTTAATTTGCCACTCGACATTTGCTATATAATTTAGTGCTTGAATAATTAGCTCTCATAAATTAAAAGTATGCTCATGAATACGAAGTTGTACGTTCGAACTGTTGTTATAAACATTAAGAAATTACTTGCATATAGACATGTTCATATGTACTCGACAGCTCCAATAAATTCAGTATCAAAATGTTAGATACATCTGAACAATTATTTTTTAAGACTTTTCAAAATATCATATTAATATGAAAACTGCAGTAGTAGGTTAGTTACACTCTCAGTACTAAAGGAAAGAGGAAAGCTAACTTGTAATGTTTCACTATAAATTCATTTTGAAAACATCCCCCAAACATTTTCAATGACATTAAAATTTGGAGAGGTTTTCAATTTATTTGTTATATTTTCAGACTTCTTTACCAACTTTTGTCAGCCCATGAAATAACTTAAAACTAATTTTGAGAATGCATTAAAAAAACATTCACAGTGGTACTAATTTCATGCTGTGGGTAGCTCAAATTTTTTGGAGGATATCAATAAAAAAAATTATAACCCAGTTAAGGATTTGTTTGGATTAATACATTAATAATAATTATAAATGTACAGTTGAAGTGCTTCTTTTTTTGTAATTAATATCCACAGTTTCTCTTCTTAATGCCCAACAATAATCTGCTAGTATACCAAGGCTACCTTCCTTGATAGTGTCGTTACATACCTAATATATCCTGGTTGAAGCGCTCACCGTGCTCATCGCTTACGTCTCGTAAGTAAAAATTTAAATGGGTGTTTTAGGGACATTTATAGCCGCAAACGTGCAAGCCTTGAATCATATTTTTTTATTAGTGTTTTATAGTTTTTAGCTCTCACATTTCCTAGAAAATTGGTAAAAACTTGCCCCATATAGTTATAGTATAATATATTGTTTTTTTAGTTGATCTATATAGAAAATGGCGGACGACGTGTACGTGTGTGCTCGGAGAAATTTAATGTTTCCAACAAGCAAAAATGTAAAAATTGTGAAAAACCATTTCATTCTTCGTGTGTTAATATGAAAGACTCATGCTGTAAAATAGTGAATGCAAATCGAAATCTCTTTTGGTTCTGTGACGGTTACAAGGATCAACGGTGTTCTAGCAGTAAATTTTGGCGAACGAGGGGAGAATTAATGATACTGAGGTGCTGCACAAAGAGATTGAGTGTTTGAAGCGAGAAATGGAATTATTAAATAAATTAATATCTGAATTACAGTACTCACATAGTGTTAAAAAATCACTAATTGCGACATATAAAGAACATCGAATATCCTCAGCTGCCGGCTGTCGGCACTTCGGTACTATCTACTTGTGATCGTCCGGTGGGTTTGTACAGTGAAATTACTAAGTCTAATGAAGATAAACTATCGGTCCTCATAGTAAAAAATAGGTTTTTTCTAGCAAAGATTTCAAACGGTTTCAAATCGTTCGCAGTTTGCGCAGGCGAATGTATGCGAATATTTCGGTCATCTGCACAAACTCCGGACGGTTTGGAACCGTTTGAAACGGTTTGAAATCTTTGCTAGTAAGAATGAAAACGTTTCCAGCAGCGAAATATTCGAGGTTATTATAACTAATGTTAATCCTGGGAATATAAAAGCCTGTATCAGTGATACCAGAACACTACGAGAAAGAATCGCTATTAGATGTGCAGATCGGGACCCCTTAGATAGGGTTAAATCTAATTTAAATGAAAAACTAGGTAACTCCTACCTCCTAGATAATCTTTTGGATTTGAATGATTTATCTGAATTTCATCCGACTGACATTAACATAGTCACACATTTGAAGTTTCATAATAAAACTCATTTAGTTGTAGAAGTTCTTCTCTTATTAAGAAAAGTGTTGTTACAAAAACAATTTCTGTATATAGGGTGGCAATCTGCTGTCTCTGATTATTTGCGTATTATCAAATGTTATAAATGTTGTGCATTTGGCCATTTTGAGACGGACTGTAAAGCAAAACTAAGGTGTCTTAAGTGTTCCGGTGATCATATGATGAATTCATGTGAATCTGATGCTGTGGTGTGCATTAATTGTGTTAATCATAATAAAGAACTGAAAAAAAATTGTTTGTAAATCACTCTGCAAGTAGTAAATCGTGTCCAATTTACCTACATTATGAATCTAGTTTAAAGGATAAAATTAATTATGGCGAATGATTTTGGTTCATAAAAAATTGGCCATTTGAATGTTAGAGCCATTTTGAATAATTTTGCTGAGCTGTCACCTCTGATTACGGAAAACTTCTTTAATATTTTTGCTGTAACTGAAACATGGCTGTCGTCAAATATTATGAATCATTCGATAAACATACCTAATGGCGGCATGGGAGTTTTCATGAGGAGCACCTATGAATGTGGATACTAGGGAATATGTGGTTAAAAATGTCTTTAGGGCATACTATATTGGTAGTAGGTGTTACTTATCGTCCACCTAAGGCCGATATCGATCGAACTATAAGGTACCTTGATAGTATGCTGTCATTTCTTTCGTCCTCATATAACAACATATTGCTTATCAGTGATATGAACGTTAACTTTTTTAATTACAACAACAACGTTAGCATGTGTTTGGGTTATTATGGACTGGAACAACTGATCAATGAGCCTACACGTATTACAAACCATTCAGAAACATTGATTGATCCCAATTTTGTCGGTACTCCGGAGATATATAAGGATATCGGAACTAAGAATGTTGGCCATATATCAGACCATTATATGGTTTTCTGTGAGTTATGCATTAAATTTCAAAAAGTGGCGCAAAAATTCGTTGTTTATCGGGATTTCAGAAATTTTAGCAGATATTAATAAAAAAGTTGATTTTCTTGCTTCCAGCATCTTATCGTTATTCAACAGACCTGCTCCGGAAAAGAAAGTATTTATTTCCATACTACGTGCTCCTTCACTAACACCTAGCATAAAGCAACTTATGAAGCAAAGAGATAAAGCCTAGTCTTCTTACAAAAAATTTCGGAGCCCTGATTGTTGGGAATATTACGAATATCTTAGAAACTTTACAAAAGGTGCTATTCGTAGAGAAAAAGCGGCATATTTGAGATATTTGAATAATCAAAGTATCTCCACTTTTTATAATGCTCTTACAAATTTAAATATTCGTAAGTCTAAAGTCTCAGCTGATATTCCTCATAATCTAAACAATGCTGATGATATTAATAAATATTTTGTCTCTGTCTTTGAACCAAGAAATCCATCAGCTACCACTTTAAATTTTTATAACACATAAAAATTTAATTTCACTTTTAAACCAGTCGAAATATCTGATTTATTAAGTATTATACATGTGATGAAATCTAATGCCAAAGGTTCTGATGGTTTGACTCTGCAGATGATAAAACTATGCACGCCTGCTATTGACAAGTATCATAAACTGTTGTTTGGTGTGTGGCTTTTTCCCTTCAATGTGGAAAGAGGCTCTTGTAATTCCTCTTCCGAAAAAATCTAATCTGTCTGAGCTTGGCGATCTACGGCCAATAAGCTTGTTGCCGACTTTGTCAAAGATTCTGGAGAAGGCCGTGTATAACCAAATTAATGAGTATTTAACTAATATTAATATACTTTTTGCTACTCAATTTGGTCTTAGAAAGGGCTACAGTACGGAAACTTACTTGCTTTCTTTATGTGACGATGTTTGTCGTTCTATGGATGATGGAAAAGCGACCGCTCTTGTTTTGTTGGATTTTCGGAAGGCATTTGATACAGCTAATCATGCTCTATTGATTGCTAAATGTGGATATCTTGGCTTTAACGAAACGTCACTTAACTTTCTTCATATGTACTTGAGCAATCGTACTCGACATTTTAAAATTACCTGTTATTTTCAAGCTTTAATACAAGTTCTGGTATACCTCCAGGATCCGTATTGGGTCCGTTGCTTTTCTTAATTTACACTTTCGGTTTACATGCAGTTATAAATTGGAAATCCACATTTGTGCGGATGACACATAGCTGTACACGGATTTCATGTGCGATGATTATGGACGTGCAGCCAATACCATTACTGAAGATCTTTGCAATATTTCTGCATTCTCTGCAAATCATTGCCTACATTTAAACCCTACCAAATTTAAGGCTATTTTTTTTAGCTGAAATAAGAAAAGGTAGTTTCTATGTTCTCAAATAAAACTGTACATTAATAAGAAAAAAATCCAGATGGTAAATTGTGCAAAAATGTTGGGTTTGTTTGTTGACAAAAGGTTACGCTTTTGTGAACATATAACTTATTTGACAAGACAAAATTATCCTAGCCTAACACTTTTGTGTTCTGCTAGAGATGTACTATCCTTTAACATAAAAAAGACACTGTGAAAGTCTTGTAATATCAAAAATTACATTAGTGTATCACTGTGTATTTTTCTTGCTTGGATGTCGTAACCCGCTATCGTCTCCAGAAGATACATAATTCTTGTTGCCGCTTTGTATGGGGTTTGCGCAAGTATGATCATGTTGCGGGAAAAATCACTGATTTGGGGTGGTTAAAGATGGATTCTTTATTTAAATATTGCTTACTATCGAGTATCGAACGTTTAGTGATCACGTCCTCTCCACTTTGCCTTAGGAATAAATTGGGTTTTCGCCGAATTATTCATGTTTCTTACCTTCGTCACAGCTCCCTTCTTATGGTGCCACGTTATAACACAGCCATGTTTCATCGTTCTTTCAGGTACAATGCTACGAAATTGTTTAACTCTCTAAGTAGGGATTTGAGATAGCATTTAATGTTCTATAGAAAGCACATCAGATTTAAATTTAAGGAATTTGTATTGTTATTGTATGATTATCTTCATTTTTATTGATTAATCTTAGTTATTTTGATAATTATTAAAACACTTGGTATTTGTTTCACAATATATATCATTGCTACTATGTTTATAATATCATTGTTACTATATCAATTGTTACTATATTTCACCAAGTGCCAACCGCGCTTTCAGTCGAAACTATTGTTAATCCAAGTACAGCAAAATTAGCGGTTATATACAAGAAAACTTTACTTACTTATCTTCCTTGTTATTTGTTATTACTTGTTTTTCTTTGTGTTTTATTTTCGTATATACATTGTTATTATTTGTATTTTTACCTACAGAATATTAGTTTATGTTTATATACGTTATGTAAGTCTAGTATTATGCACTGTAATTGGTTTTTGGATACGGGTTGAGTATGAGTGGCTCGTTGAGTTAGACTTTGCCCTATCCCTTAATATTTAAATAATTAATAAAGACATTTTTTATTATTATTATATAATTGAGTCTTAAAGCTATCGTCCTTAATCAACTCTCGTATTTAGGCCCTATGAAAATCTCACTTCTTCACAAGCTTCACTTTCGCGGTTAAAAAAGAGTTTTCGCAAAGTATTTCATTATTCTTTATTTTAGGTACAAATGCGGTACAATAATGTTTTGTTGTTGCATTGGCGGTGGATGAATTATGGAGTGAAATTTTTCCTAGGTGGCCAGACTTTTCTGACGTAACGATGTTCTCCATCGCGACTATTCCAAAGGCATAGAAAACAAGAGTATTTAGTGTAACCATGTTACATATTTAAAATTAGAGCAATAGCTTGAAAATCTGCGTAGATCTTCCAAGAATATTTCTCATATTGTATCTTTTCAAGTAAAAGTTTCATATTGTCATAGGTTTCTTTCATGGGAATGGTATGACGCACGAGAATGGAAGGATATGTATTACTGTTGTGTAACAATACTGCTTATATACTAATTTTAGACGAATCTGTGAATATTCTCCATGCGTTTGGGTCGTGATTAATATCGAAAGCTTCAAATAGTGCATTGATATTGTTACAATAAAGGAGATCGTTATCAGCACTAAAAAACTGTACTAGAGCACTGTTACGGTTTCCATTGTTTCAGATGCGAGCCAAGAAGTTTTACTTCTGCTTTTGATATATTTAAGTCTCTAACCAAGTCATTTAATTCAGGAATTCAAATTCAAGGCCTAAGAGAGGACTGCATACTGAGTCCACTGTTATTTTCAGTAGTTATTGACGATGTAAAAAATAAAAATACAAAAATAGGTTTTAGAAAATTTAGAATTACTGATCGCTAATGATATGGCCTTGGTGGCAGATTCTAAAGAAAAACTACAACATAACGATATATAACGAAGAGATAAGAAAAGTAAACATGGAAGTAAATACCAACAAAAGCAAAACAATGGTAATTACAGTCACAAAAATAGAACATATAATTGTACTCGATGAGAAGATAATGAAAAATGGACCGTGAAATGAACGGAAAAAATGGGAAAAGCAGGCAAAAAATACATTTCTAAGAAAAAGCGAGATAGTGAACCAGGTAAAAGCACAGGTGTATCAGAATATAATTACAGCTGCAGAAATGAGATTTCTATGCAAAATACAGGGAATTGCAAGAAGGGATAGTGTGAGAAATACGATAGTAATGGAACAACTGAGAGGATGGGATGAGGGAATGAAACCAACTGAGAGGAGGGAATGAAACCAAGAGAAAGAGCTATTACAGAATAAAGATAATTGAGCTGGCTAGGACAGATCCACAAAATGAATGAATAAAGATTAGCAAAACAAAGCTACGAAGCGAAAACACGAGGAAAAAGTAAAGTTAGACGTCCAAGACTGAGATAAAAAGAACAGTTCGATAAGCGGCAGAAAAACGACGAATTCATTGCAATGAGGTTAGAAAATTAGCACTGGGCAGGAACTCGTGGATGAAAAAATCTCATGCTGTCAGCCAGTCTTGCACCTAACGGTACAACGAACTTTTATATGAAATAAAATAAAAAGTAGTAAACTTGTAAATTGAGTGTGTAAGGAATTTTTTTTAGTATATATTTTCCTGTAGTAAAGTAAAGTTTTGAGGTTAAGAGGCGCATCAGCAACTGAGAAGGCTATTTAGCGACTGAACCTACAGCTTAAGGTGGGTTCCGAACCACGGTCATCAGCTACCGAAAACCCCGGTCAGCACCCCCTTCGGGCTATCAACCCTTGGTTTTGTGCTTAACCGAAAGTATCTCGAGAAACCTACCGACTGGCGAGTGAACAACGTAGAAAACCTCTCAGAAGGCATCCGGCCTTACCCACCCTCGAACTGGCGTGATTGAGGGGTGATTCCTTGTCAGATTTTACATTCTTACCTAGAAACATTCACAAGAATTTTAGAAAAACTTTTTTGCCTAGTACGGGATTCGAACCCGGTCCACATTAACTGCCGTAACGTAAGGTTAACGCTTTAGACACCACAGCTAATGTGGCTCCTTTTCCTGTAGTAAATTATAGTTATTATTTTAAATATTCCTTTGCCAATACAGATTTTCACTCATACCTGCTAACATGACAATGTCAGTATAACAGTATATTTTTCTCTAAAACATAGCACGAGAGAAAAATATAAGTGGAAATTAGACAACTTTGTCTTATTTATACAATTTAGTATGAATTTCCATCAGGAAAATACCGCAACCATCCTCAGTAGAATGTTTTTAACGTTTTTAAAAAACCATCTTTGCTGAACTCGCCAGAAATGCTGAATAAAACTGACGCAAACATGTGGCCAGAAAGGAGGCATGCGTCTTACTTACTGGAAAGGCACGTTGAAGGGAAAAGTTGACCAGATATGGACATATCGTATAATAGATCAATTTTTCTATTGGAACCTTTGGTGTGAAACACTAAACTTGAAGAGATTTACCACTAAACACCAAAACACTTTTTTGAACTGCTCGACGCACGCTTCCCCAACCATGTTAGCATCATCAGGAGATGATTTAATCTAATATCGTATAATATTCAAATTGTTCAATTGTTCATGTGCAACAAATAATAAGCGATTAGAATACTTTAATGCCATCATAAACCGTTTCAATTAAATTGACAATTTTCATCCAAAATGGAAAATGTGTTAAAAAGGGGCACAAAATTACATTGTTGCTAATGGCTCATATTTGATTGACATAATTTTCAAAAATGAAATAAGACGAAATAAACATATTAAAGAGAAAAATCTGTCTGCTTTCTTTGAAAAGTTATAAATAATTGAAAAGGTAAAGTAAAGTAAAGTGTTTGGGTTAGAGGCGCATCAGCAACTAGGCTATTTAGCGACTGGACCTACAGCTTAACGTGGGTTCCGAACCACGGTCATCAGCTCCCGACAAACCCAGGCCAGCACCCCCCTCGGGCTATAAACCCTTGGTTATGTGCCTACCCATAAGTCTATCAGGAAACCTACCGACTGGCGAGTGACCAACGTAGAACACTTCTCAGAAGGCATCCGGCCTTACCCAGCCTTTAACTGGCGTGACTGAGGGGTAATTCGTAGTCGGATTTTACACTCTTGCCTAGAAACAATCACAAACATTTAGGAAATATAAACGGACAGAAGAAAGAAAAAATAACCATCCGAGCGCTGGAGTCGAACCAGCTATCGCTCCAGCGCGGATTCGGCAAAGCAGGCGCGACCGGCATAATTGAAAAAATAGGCTGCTTATTAAGGGTATCCGATCAAAAACACACAATTAAGATTTGACGCGCTTTTTGCTCTGCGAGGTTAACAACCTTGATATTATGACATTTATTATCTGCTGTTGCGATTAATTACGATAGAACGCTTTGCAAACGGAACAATGCGTTATTACTATTAAAATATGGCATAATATTAAATATACTGAAAATTATATGGAAACAATTTGTAGTCATTCCAAACTTTTAGCAGAGCCAGTTTTTTTTTCTGATTAATTTACTTAATTCCTTATATTCAACTGTTTTCATTTTACCTTGTTGCTTCACTGCTTTTTTATTAATTAGTTTCTTGACGGTATCTAATAGTTTTACGACTTTATCCTGAGTTTTGATGTTTTTCGTTTCGTGTAAGTTTACTGTTAATTTACTATTTAACAACGTTCTCTTCATATCCAGCATAAATTATTTCAATAACTTCATCAACATTTTCTTTCAAATAAAACGCATAAAGCTGATAAAAATCCAGTGTTTTTCTTTTTACTCAAACCAGGTTTTCACCCTAAAAAAGTATTCTCTCAGTGTGCTACTCAGTATGGTGGGATTTTACAGGAATTTTTCACTTTCAGGTTCTAAAACCCAATGAAACCATAAGTGCAGAATATTGTTGAGCTTAGCTTGATAGACTAAACATGGCTTTGATTCAGAAACTTCCAAGTTAGAATCCATAGTGGCAGAATCATCCAAGAGAAAAATCAAAGCGTTTGACTGTTTCGCCACGATCTAAAACTCAAAAATATCAAAAATATCTGTTCTTATGTAAATAAAGAATCACTGGGTAAAGACAAAAAACCAAACGGAGACAAATTTCTCAGTGATTCTTTTCCGTAATAAATTTGCCTAACGAATGAAATTTTTAAAAATATAAAAATGTTTTAAATTAAATACAAACTTTTGAACGTTGACGTTTCGGAAAATATTCTCCTCCCGTTTTCAAAAAGAATCTAAAAATAAATTATATTAATTTCTATAAATTCTGAAAAGATAGGAAATAAATATATTTTTTTGTTTATATCAATCAATATTTCCCTGATGCTGCACCGTCATATCATCATATTTTAAGATCTATAGAACATTTTCTTCATCGAAAAAAAGTTCCTACTGCGACAGCTATCAAAACTGTACTCCATGAATATTTTACTTCAAAATGACCCTCATTTTACAAAAAGGGTATAGAAAGTTTTTTAGAGAGATGGGAGAAGATTGTCAATGGCGTACATTACATTATATTGTAGATTAAAACTGTATTAACTTTTTAAGAGGTATTTCTACTTTGTGGAACCGAAAAACATAATTTTTTTTAAACGCCAATTTAAAAAAAAAGTACAGTGTGTCCAAGATAAGGACTTACCACCCCCTTAAAATTTATATTTCTGGAGCCATATTCATAAACTTTCTTTTGTTGGATAGATCTCGGAAAACGGCATTAAGAAAGTGTATCACGTGTTTTTTTTTGCTAATATCATGACCAACTGCGTCAACTTTTATGGCTCCCATTTTCAAGAAGTACTATTTGGAATTTGTTTAGAGAGAAAGTAACAACAGATTCTTCACCAGCACCACCTTAAACCAAACCATACCGATTTTTACGGTTCTAAATTACTGGGTGTCCCAGATATTTGTGATATTTATATTATAATTTTTCTAATAATTACATGTACTTTCTGTTATTAAAACTATGTATGCCAGGGAAATAAAAAAATTGTAAACTAATTAACAAATGTTACCTTCAATTAACAAGATTATGTATGAAGCAAAATTGTTTTCAGCTTAATAACAGGTTTTATGAACAAGAAGGAACGGCAATGGGCAATCTTCTGTCACCGTTCTTAGCCCACTTATATATCAGTAAATTTGAAACCGAGGCAAAAGATGAATTCAGTTAATTTCCGAAGGTATGGTTACGATATGTGGATGACATTTTTGCCATTTTCGATTCGAAAAATGAAAATTTAGATGATTTTATTAAGAACCTAAATAGTAAATCCTAAAATATAATATTCACGCATCAACTCGAAAACAACAATAGTTTACTATTTCTGGATGTGTTAGTCAGTAGAAATAATAAAAATAGGTTAGATTTTGATATTTTCAGAAAAACCACCACCACTTCGAGATACATTCCTAATGTTAATCAAATTAAGAGAAGTTCTGGGTAACCCAAAGGATAAAGTGGAGCAACATGAAAAGTCGGGGATTTACGAAATTAGCTGTCAAGACTGCGATCGAAGGTATATTGGGCAAACAAAAAGATCCATATTGACAAGATATAAAGAACATATTGCCCACATTAGATATGGGAGAAATGAAAATCTTGTGTTGCCCAACATGCAATCGAACATGACCACATTATAGATATTAGTAATTTAAGACTAATTAAAAGTGTTAGTAATAATAGGGCTTTGGGTGCATATGAAAGCATTCAAATAGAAAAATGTAAGAAAATCACGAACCGAGATAAAGGACCGATTCTTTTCAGTCAACTTTTTCAATTATTAATGTAAGGCTTAATACACTTCACGATTCATGATTTTTACACGCTTCGTTAGGTATGGTTTTCATATAAATAGAACATAGTTTAGTTTTAGAATTAGATTAAATCATCTCCTGACGATGCTAACCTGGTTAGCCAAACGTGCGTCGAGCAGTTCAAAAAAGCGTTTTGGTGTTTAGTGGTAAATCTCTTCAAGTTTAGTAAATGTCACTTTGATTGATTTGTGTTACAGTGATTTCAAACGGCAATAATGATTTATTCTTTAGAAGAAAAAGTAGAAATTATAAGATTAGTTGATGATGCACGCGAACTTTTCGTGAAGCAGCAAAATAATTTAATAGAAGACATCCAGAACGGAACATCAATCATATTACAGTTTCTTGCACAAACCAATATTTTGATAAAAATGGAACTGTTAATAAACTCCCTAATCAGCATCGTTCTCGTGACTTTCGAGCAACTCAATTAGTTCTTGATTATTTTAATGAGAGTCCACACTCAAGCGTTAGAGACGCTAGTTGAATTTTAAATATCCCGAAAAGCACTATCTGGTTGGTAATGCTTGAAGAAGAATTCCACGAAACTCTCTAAACCAAAATTTCTTGAACACTTGAAGTTGGTGACTGAAAGAAGAATGTTTATGGTTACAAAGTATATACATACAAGACTTTTTCTGAAATCGTGAAATCAACCATGTTCCCCAGAATCCGAGCACCCGGTTGCCGTCTGTCGACGGGTGGATCTGTTACCACCTGGGGTATTATTGTTATTACTTGCACGACTCATGATTGCTTATAAGCTTATGGGTCCAGTGTTTCCACTGGGAGTTTAGAACCAGGGAATGTTAGTTCCTGGAGCGTGGTGTACAGCCGCACCCTCTGGGTGAACAAACGCCGACCAAGTTGCCGGTGGTTGCAACTGCAGACGCAACCTGGGTTTTTTTTTTGCCAGAGCCCTGTTAGCCGTCTGTTTCGGCTTTCAGGTTCCACCGCTTCCTGCGATGTGGACGAAGGGTTTGGCATATATATATATATATATATATATATATATATATATATATATATATATATATATATAGATATATATATATATATATATATATATATATATATATATATATATATCCATATATATATCCACATATATACTGCGTCCAATCAGTCCACACACAACCTGCGTCTCCGCCTAAATTAACATTTTTGTTGGTAAAAAACCCCTTTGAACAGCCCATCTCTGCGTCGATTGATACATGGAATCTGGAAAGTTATATAATACGAGGGTTGCCATTTGCGTATACGGAATAATAAATTAAAACAAATATTTATCATTGAAAATGATTTTATTGTTTTTCAGTATATTCTTCGCTATGACCGATACACTTCTGCATACGTTTAAACCACTTTCCGTTCCGATTGAGGTATCTCCAAAACATGCCTTTTGAACGCATTAACCGCTTCTTCTGGCGTCGAAAATCGTTGACAACGTAGTTTATTCTTCACGGACGGGAGCAAAAATAAATAATTGGGTGCCAAATCAGGACTGTAAGGTGGACGACCAATCAATTCGATGTTTTGACCTGTCAACTATTGAGTTGTTCAGGCCGATGGGTGAGAGCTCGCGTTGTCATTGCAAAGAATGATCCTAGGTCACTGGTTGTTTTTTCTTATGTCTTCAAAGACTTCTGCCAAACAAATGGTTGTGTACCATTCAGAATTGGCCGTTCTACGATTCTCTGGTGGTACTGTAGCCACATATCCATTTATCCCAAAAAAACAAGCGGACATTTGCTGCGAAGAACTTCTTGCGCGAACAACTTTTGTTGGGTTTGACACATTTTGAAAGACCCATACAGTCGACTGCTGTTTACTTTCGGGCTCATACGCATAGGTCCAAGATTCGTCACCTGTGTAATACATGGCTTTTGACGCACCACGGTAGTATTTTTTGAGCATTTTGCACCAATCGATACGAGCTTTTTTTTGAGCGATTGTCAAATTATGCGGAATCCAAAGCGCACAAATCTTTTTCATGGCTAATTGTTCATGTAAAATCTTGTATATGCTAGTCATGGTAATGCTTAGGGAGGCCTCATCTTACAGTATGTCACATCACGATCTTGCCTTATCAGTTCGCGCACAGTATCAATGTTTTCTGGTCGATGAAAAATCGATTTTGGAGGACCTTCTTTAATTCGTCCGTGAGCGAACGACGGCCTCGATTGAAGTCACTAAACCAGTGATATGCAGTGGGTTTAGATGGTGCTTCATCGCCGAAAGTCGTAGTAAATCATCGCACGAAAATTCTCACGAGTTAATTCCATTTTTTTGACTGAGATGAAATTTTCTAGTTACTAAAGAACACATATAGTGTCCGTATGTCAAAACGTTCTCATTACGTGTACAGTCAATAATGTCAAAGTTTACGATGTATATGTCAGATAGCGCCATTTAGCAATAGCATTTTTATCAGTTTCCGGATACATAAATAAAAACCCTCGTATTTAAAAGCCCAACACAGTCAACGTGGTAGTTGCAAAGCTACCAGAAGTCTAGTATAAAAACTGTTTCGAAGACTTGAAAAATATTGGTACAAGTGCATTGCAACGAGAGGGTATTACTATGAAGGAGACAATACTTTGTTTTATTTAAAAAGTCACCTTACTTTTTTATCTTCGATCACGTCATTTGTTAAAATCCATGGGAAATGAGAGCAAAACAAACGAGATTCGTATCTTTGTTTAATTTATTGGATTATAGTATCCATATCATGATTGTTCGGTATGTATTGTTTTTCTTTTTAGAAAAAAATTGCCTATCACGCATTTAAAAATATATATTTTTACTTTCTCGTGATATCTACTTGTTGAGAATATCTGATTAAATGTTTTAAATTATTGGAATAGCCGAACAATGAAATTTTATTAGTAAACATCGTCTCTTTGATTGATTAAAGCTAAATTTAGAAAGAATTCGTCAATTCTGTGAATCAAAATACTCCTTGTGGTTATTTGCCGACCGATTTCGGAATAATTCTAGGTATAATAGGTTTGGTTATTATTGTATATTGCATATTTTCTGTCGCATTTTTGAATGTTATCTTAGCCATTGCATAATTGCTACTTATTTGGTTCAAATTTAACATGATATTTTATGCATATGCTATCTTTATTGTGTTTAAAAATATATGCAGCATTGAATATATGCAGCAGCCGTTGTATGTTGTATGACTTTCAAGCTTTGAATATAAAACTACAGGAAAGAACATATGATTCTGTAAGTGGAACCACAATGGTAACTGCATTTGACAGACTACTGTTTTCGGTTTGGCAGTGGTATATATAAAAACAAGAAACTGATAAAAGCTTACAGTTGTTTAAAACAATAAATTATTGTATAATTATAGTTACTGTATTAAATTAATGAAGATTTAATAGATACGGCAGAGGATGTCAACTGCTATTTAATTCTCAATTTTAAATTTAACTTAAAATAGTTTTAGAAAAGAAGTAACATGATCAGTTAGTGGTGTTGATTTCTATCCTGCGAAAATGTAAAAATTTAAATCAATTAAAAAAATCTATTTTTTCAAAGAGCAAAGTGTCTTTTAAGTGGCGAATACGACAAAAAGTTATTAAGAAATTGGAATCTCCTGTCATAAAATCATATCAGTTGCATCTTGCACAGAGTTGATGTTCATATATAAATTAGGTATACATATTCGTGAAATGAAATAAAAAGCCGTAATAGTTATTAAAATTAAATATATTATATATATATATATATATATATATATATATATATATATATATATATATATATATATATATATATATATATATATATATATATATATATATATATATATATATCTTTTCTGAATTTAGTTGTTCAGTATTTATTGTCCCTTAAACAAAATTTACTTTGTATGCATACTACAAATTGTTTTATCTACTGCAGCGTTTTTACAAATATAATTAATTCTTGTAGTGTAAATAGCCAATAAATAAACCAAAGTGTTAAGTATAAACTCGAGAATAAACTAATTTTCAACAACAACGAAAAAAAACTAATTTTGAAGAGTAAATGCTATGAAAGATGTTTATCAAATTTATAAAACAAAAAAAATTGCATATTTTAAATGGTCCACTTACCTTAGTTACCTTAGTAGTCTCACTTTACTTTAGATGTTTGATCACAACAATCATCAGTAAAATGATGGGGATCTAAAAACACTACCGCGATTTGGAATAAGGTCTGGCTTTTTAATAAAATTAATCCACTGTGTTCTCCTATTTGAATCTTGAAAAAACATAAACTAGTTTAATAACATGAAATCCAAATCAAAATGGAAATAACTTTTACATTTATTTGTACAATAATTTCTGAAAAAGAAATAGAATTATAAAAAAGTTAACTCTGTATTATTAGTTATATTTTATAGGTTCTTTATATGAGTAAAGTAACATGTTTAAATTATTGATTGATTTCTCCTTTACTTTGTGATAGTTCATTTCTTAAATTGAATAAAACAAATTTTTACCTTGTATAAAAGGGATAGATAAAGTAAAACATTATTTTATTCGATTTATAACATGTTTTAAATAAATCAAACGAAAACTAAAAAATAATCTGAATTTTTAAGGCCCAGAATCTCAGAAAACTAAACATTTTAGAACATGCGTAAAAAAGTTCTAAAGTTCTAAAAAATGATAATCACTATTATTATATTATATTATTTTACCTCATATTAATTTGACGCCTATGCCTATACATACCAGACGATTTGTTGGCTTCATAACCTTAAAATTTCATTCAAACAAAATACGTTTTTTTCTAAATAATTGACAAATTTAGTTATAAAAGAAAGCACTTACCTACGTAATGTTACTCCTGAATTTTTGTTTTTTTCATGTCAGGGAACACAAAACGCACAACTAACCATATTCTTGGGTGTTTGCTTTACTTCCGATATTGTTCATTTTATTGTCAATACAGTAAGTATTAATATGTACTTACACTAGAATACACAAAAAGAGTATTTCAGTACGCTTATTCCGCACATTATTGATTAAAGCTAACTAAAACTGCTCGAATCTACTGTTAAATTCTAAGTTGTTGACACCAACTACCAAATGGGTTGCAATGTCGGCATTCGGAATAATCGGCACGTTTTTTGTTTCGAACACCACCAATTCCGCGCAGTAACGGTGAATTCTCAGCGTTTGAAGCGACGTGCTTCAAACTTTTTTCACTCCTGTTCTTCAAGAATTTGAAGAATATTATTATATTACGTATTATGTGCGGCATTAGTATAAAGTGGCGCAGCGGAAATTATGATTTGGAAGGTGATCCGCATGCGAGACGTCATTACGATTTGATATCGGGTTATCTGGAAAGTTCGTAGGGATTTAAAAAAAAAAAGAAACGAAAATAGTTTATGTAAATATTTATTTAGTCTATTGCGTAATTATCATTATTATTTGTAACTTTTACCAACATAATTCCTTTTTACCAAAAATTGGCATCTTTACTGCAAAAAATATCGACAGGTTGTTTTTCACCTCTTCTGTTTTAAAAGATCTCCCATTTAAACAATTTTGGAGGAAGCGGGTAGATTGTAGTTCGAGGGTGCGATGGGGCGCAAAACATCCCAATTAAAGCTGAACGTTTTTTTGCCGGGTCCTGATTGAAATGTGTTGTCGTACATTGTCATGATGAAACACGGCGCATTTCCTGCCGTACTTAAAATCGCTGACTCTGGCAAACCCCGTGATTTTTTGGTTACTCATTATTGTACACAATCCATCATCAATTACCATCCACCATCAATGTTCACCATCCGCTTTAGAAATAGAGTTTCAGAATATTTTTTTAAAAAAATTACCGTTCTTACCTCCTTTTAACTTCCTGCATAACAAAGTTTGTATCTTATACACCACAAAAATATACGGACGCGCAAACAAACAAAAAAATCTGGATCGTTCATATTACTCTAATTAAGGTAATTTTCGAATTTTGTTTACTAAAAATACTAATTGGCAGTTTGGTGTCGAAGGAACACCTTAAAATGGGTCGTACACCAAATAAAAAAAAACATTAGTTTTGAAAATAGGCAATTAGTGCTATTTCTTTATGAAAGGGCAAATCCTACCGACAAATTGGGCAAATGCTTCAGTTAAGTAAAAGTACCATTGAAGATATCGTGCAACACTACAAAAATGAGAAACCAACGCTTTATTTTAAAAGAAGTGCATAAAAATTAGTGCGCCGAAGTTCAAAATATTGGTAGAAAACCATTCTCAAAAATTAGTCAGCACCGAAACAATACGTCGTTGTAAAAGAAAACATGGATATCATTTGTGGCCCGGAAAAAGCCTTGGTTAAGTAAGAAAAATATTAAAACTCGACTGGATTTTGCTAAGGAGTTTGTTTTGAAACCTGAAAATTATTGGAATCTCGTTATTTTCTGTGATGAGCCAAAAATGTTTAAATTATTAAATTAAATTTTAAGATGTTCCTTCGGCACCAGTTTGCCAATTACTATTTGTAGTAAAGAAAATTTGAAAATTACCTTAATTAGATTAATATGCTTAATTAGATAATTACATCAATTCTCATAAAACTATAGATTGTTGCATTATGTATGCCAACTCAAAACCGCGACTCATCACTAAGCATACATCTATTCTATTCAGTATCTTAGGTTGAATGTCGGCATCGGTGCTTAGATGTAAAAGATGATACAAAATTTAATCGATACGAGAAAAACCTAAGCAATTTTTTTCGGTAGTAGATATTTCACGTTCAAATTAGCACCTCTATGCTCTGTAAACCATTTGTATAGTGCGGTTTAAGATATATCGTTGACCGATTGGCTGTAATAAACTCTTTAACAGCCCCTGTCGTAACTAAACCCGGCAAAGTTGCAAGAAACGTAAACCTGACCGGGTCCAATAAAATAAGAGCAAATCTGTTGACGAAAGCGACAAAAGCAAACTGTGCCTACATTGCATTCATTGCAACAGCGACTAAGGAAAGATGAAACCAACATTCTTGCAGCAGAACTAGCCTCCAGAGAATATTATCTCAATTCTGCATATCAGACCATTAATGAAAGACAAATATTAATGGAATCACAAGGATTGTGACAATGGCAGTTTGACTACTTAAACTCTATAAAAAATATAGATTAAAAAATCGTTTCATTATCTACCTTGATGAAACATGGTTCGATAAACTCCAATGTAAAATCCAATGTCAGAGTAGAAAACATTTCTCCGACTCTTAAGTAGTGCAAGTATTGCAACATTAATTAGGAAGGTTGTAGAAGGTACTAAGAAAGTTGGATAAATTCGCTTAACCATGTTATTAAAATAGAATATTCCTATGTATTATTTACTAATAATATATAACCACTTATTATTAATGTAGATCAAAGTGACAGTGAGAGCGAAACCGAATTAAATGTATAATTAAATCTAAGTTATAATTTTTATTATACTAATAGATAAATTTATTTATTTATTTTTATTGTACTAATAAATTCAAAGTACACAAACCAATAAACAATGTTTTAGTCATACATAATAATAATAATAATAATAATAATAATAATAATAATAATAATAATAATAATAATAATAATAAATGGAGTTTAACCATTTCACGGCGACTGACATTTGCACCGCCGTCAAGAAAACTCATAACTGGAAAGCTCCTGGACCAGATGGACTACATAACTTCTGGATTAAAAACTTTACGGCGGCCCACCGCCCACTTGCTAGTGCATTTAAAGAGGTAATAATAAATCCTGATACTTTCCCGAATTTTTTAATGGAAGGCAATACATATCTTCTGTACAAAAAGGGTGATGCTAAGCAACCCAATAACTACAGACCCATCACGTGTCTGTCAGTATTTTATAAATTGTTGACAGCCCTAATCAATGAAAAAATTTACAAACATTGTGATGAAAACAATATTTTTGAAGAAGAGCAGAAAGGATGTATAAGAGCAAGTATGGGATGCAAGGAACAGCTAACGATCGATGCTGTAGTTCTCGAACAAGCGCGGAAAAGAAAACGCAACCTAAACATCTGCTATATAGACTACAGGAAAGCGTTCGATAGTGTTCCACACGATTGGTTACTAGAAGTCCTGAAAATTTATAAAATAAGCCCTCCCATCATTAACTCCTTAAGGTGCCTAATGGGGAAATGGAAAACAAATCTCTTTATCGACCAACAATGCATTACAACTGCGAATATCGAGAGAGGAATTTTTCAGGGAGATTCCTTTTCTCCAGTTTGGTTTTGTCTAGCCCTAAACCCTATGTCTACTTTACTGAACAACAGTAATATAGGATATAAACTAAACATGAGGAATCCACGAAAGCTCTCGCACCTACTATATATGGATGACCTTAAACTCTATGGAGAAACTAGAGAAAAACTAAACTCCTTAATAAAAATGGTCGAAGAATTTAGTAGGGATATCAAGATGTCATTCGGACTTGATAAATGCTCTACCATTAGCATTCAAAAAGGAATAGTCAACAATCAACATTCAACACACTGTAACATACAACAACTGGCACCAGAAGAATCCTATAAATATTTAGGTATACCTCAAAACGAGAAATTTAACCATAGCCAGTTAAAGAAAGACTTTTCTACTATGTACGAAAAGAGGCTTACAAAACTTTTAAATACCAAACTGAACAGTGGAAACCTGATTAGAGCGATCAATGGATGGGCAGTGCCAACTCTGACCTATTCCTTTGGTATTGTTAAATGGTCAGAAACAGACCTTGATGGACTGGATAGATTAACACGTCGAACATTGACAAAATTCCGATGTCTGCATCCAAATTCATCTATGAAGCGACTGTACATTCCAAGAAAGTTGGGAGGCAGAGGCCTCGTGAACATTAAGAACCTTTGTCTGAACCAGGAGAGTAAGATGAGAGAACGCTTCATTAATTCAAGCAGCACGCTAATGAAGTTGGTTGCTAAGGAGGACCGGGGTTTCACCCCTTTGAACCTAGATAAATTGAATCGTGTTGATGGTAGAACAACACTTACCGATTGTGTCCGTGAATGGAAACAACAGACACTGCATGGACGGTATCCAAAGTCACTCGAGGATGATACCATTGATGGACCATTGTCTCTAAAATGGCTGACCGATGGGCTGTTGTACCCAGAAACAGAAGGTTTTGCGACATCTATTCAAGATAAGGTAGTAAGAACACGGAACTATGAAAAGCATATACTACACATGGATGTTGTCGACCGATGTAGGAAGTGCGGTATAGTGGGGGAAACGATTGAACACCTTATCGGTGGGTGTGCAGTTCTAGCCCCTAATGCTTATTTAGGAAGACATAATCAGCTGGCGAAAATTATACATCAGCAAATTGCATTAAAGTATTCGCTATTAGATAACGCACCTGCTCCATATTATAAGTACTCACCTTCTCCCGTATTGGAATCATCTGATGCAATCCTATACTGGGACAGACCAATCACAACAGATCGAACGGTCGATTATAATAGACCAGACATTGTTCTAATTAGTAAAAAGGAGAAAAGGGCTTTTATAATTGACATCGCAGTGCCACTCTCTCATAATATCAGGAAAACCGAGTTGGAGAAAACCACTAAGTATGAAAACCTTGCGTACGATTTGAAAAACCAGTGGAAACTGCATAAGGTAGAGATAGTGCCTTTCGTTATATCCGCCGAAGGCCTAATAAGTAAGAACTTTTCAAAAAATTTGAAGAACCTTGGTATCTCAAAATCGATTGCCATAGTGGGACAACGTGCAGTGCTCTTGCAGACGTGCCACATTGTTCGTAAAATTTTATGCTAAGTGAGAGGAGTTGAATTGCTTTCTCATTTTGGCATTGTAATATAGACCAGCTTAGGCTGAGATGCTGAGTTCAGTACGAGGATAATAATAATAACAACATAAATAAACAAGAACAAGAACAAAAACTATGAAAAGCACATACTGCATTTGGACGTAGTCGATAAGTGCAGGAAATGCGGTACTTTGGGGGAAACAATTGAGCACCTTATTGGCGGTTGCCCGGCCCTTGCTCCTAATGCTTATTTAGGACGGCATAATCAGCTGGCAAAAATTATACATCAACAAATTGCAAAAAAATACTCGCTATTAGAAAATGCACCTCCTCCATATTATAAGTACTCGCCTTCTCCTGTACTTGAATCATCCGATACCATTCTTTACTGGGAGAGACCAATCACTACTGATCGAACGGTTGATTATAACAGGCCGGATATTGTTCTAATCAACAAAAAGGACAAGAGGGCTTTTATAATTGACATCGCAGTGCCACTATCTCACAACATTAGAAAAACTGAGATAGAAAAATCCACAAAGTATGAAAATCTGGCATAGGACTTGAAGAACCAGTGGAAACTGATTAAGGTAGATGTAGTGCCCTTCGTTATATCCGCCGAAGGCCTGATAAGTAAGAGATTTTCAAAGAACCTCGAGAGCTTCGGGATCTCGAGATCGATTGCCATAGTGGGACAGCGTGCCGTGCTCTTGCAGACGTGTCACATTGTTCGTAAGATATTATGCTAGGGTGAGAGGAGCTGAATTGCTTTTTCATCTTGGCATTGGAATACCGGCCAGCATGAGCTGAGATTCTACAGTAAGGATAAGCAGAATAATAATTTAATCATAATTTAACAATATTTTATTTTTCTTAAAATTGTTCATAAGTTAAACCACTCCCGCTTTGGCGCCTTTTAAGAAACTAGGAATATTTTTACTGGGGTTTTTTGTAAAAAGTAGTCTGAGCTGGCCATCAGCACGTCTGTAGTTCTTCAAGCTTGTACCTCGAGTACCAAGGAATTGTGTTAAATAAAAACATAAAACCAACTAGGCTAATTGAAAAGATCGCAAAACGACACCTATAGAGCAGTAAAAAAATTATACAATCTACTACATTTTGAAGTTTCATCCTTCATATGAACATATGTGAAGTTTCAAATCGATCTGTCAAAAGCAAGTTAGCAGCTTAAAGTAAATGTATTAGTGTTATTTTTAAAATGGAAAATATTGAAAATCGTGCAGTGATTAAATTCATTGAAAAAAAGTTTTAAAGGAATGGAAATTCATAGTGAAATTGTAAATATATTAGGGGAGTTTAATCCTTCAAAAGCAACGATTTGTAAGTGGCCAGGTGAGTTTCAACGTGGTCGTACAATCCTGGATGATGATCTTCGTTCTGGACGTCCAATAAGTGCAACTACTGAACAATTAATTCATTCTATACATGATATGGTTATGGATGACAGACAGGACAGGACTTTGAGTGAAATTGCTAAGGCCATGGACATCCCAACTGAATGGGTGTTTCATATTTTGAAGGAATTGGGCTTGAGAAAGTTGTATGCAAGATGGGTGCCGCATTTGTTAAATTCTGATCAAAAACGATTTCGAGTAAAACTTGCTAACTAACATTTGGATCTTTTTCGGAAGAATAAAATAGACTCGATGAGACTTTATTTTACCACTATGATTCTGAACTGCGACAACAAACTGAACAGTGGACTGAGCCCGGTTGTTCATCTTTGAAGATACCAAAAAGATTATGACATCGATTTTTTGGGATGCAAAAGGCAGTTTGTTAATTGATTACCTTCAAACCGGTAAAACAATAACAGGACAGTATTTTGGATGCAAAAATTAGTGAGGAAAGACCTGATTTAGTGAAGAAAAAAATAATTTTTCATCAATATAATGCACCGGCACACAAGGTGTTCTTGCAATGGCAAAATTTAAGGTGTGACACTACACACAGAAGTTATAGCAGGCAGAGATGAGTATTTTGAAGGACGTCCAGAAAATTACCTCAGAGATGGAATAAATAAATTGGAGAACCGCTGGAAAAAATGTATTGAGCTTAAAGGAGAATATAGGGAAGAATAAAGTAATTTTTTCAACGATAAACTCGTTTTATCATTTCCGCTCCGCGAGCTTTTCAATTAACCTAGTACGAGCAAAATTGCTGAGTTTTAATTATCTCCTGATTATGCTAACTTGACTAACGAAAAGAGCAGCGAGTCATTTCAATGCGTTTTTGTGTAAATGGAAAAATTATTATAAAGTTTTTTTTGCTTGTATTCGAGGCATGGTAAAAGATCGAGTCGGCTGCCTTGACGCTGTGGTCAAGGTGATGGTTCGACGATGGTATATGCGATCAAGGCGGTGCGAGTTCAACTCTTGCTCGCGATGTGAATGTTTGTGTTTGTTTAATTTGAAGAGTCTACTTAATCTTTAAATGTGGCTATTGTATTATATAAAGTGTTCAATAAGAAAGTTTCTATTTCATTAGTTCACTGCGCGAACGCACTTTGAGGGGAGCGGGGCGTCTATCAATCGATAGCCCTGTGTTTATGTATTTAGTCGATATGGAGCGTTTCTCTGAGTAGGCCGTGCATTGTGTGTGCGAGAATTTACAAAAACGATGATGAGGTTCATTTCAATTAATCCGAAACACAAGCATCAATTACACATTCATATAAAGTCATTGTATGGACTGCAATGTCAGCGCAAGGAATAATCGGCCCGTACTTTTTTGAAGACGGCAGTTGGAAACTTTGCTGGTTATAATCAAAGAACATGGTTCCAACAGAATGGAATGACGTCACACACTTCCAACACGTCTCTGCCACGAGCTCGTGAAATTTTTCCAAACAAATTGATTTCTAGGAGAGGTGACATAAATTGGCCTCCACGTATTCCTGATTTGAACCCTATGGACTTTTTCTTGTGAGGTCTATCTAAAATCAAGTCCTAAGGAATTTTGCTGTTCGTTTAGAAGAGCGCCGTGAGCGTGAAGGTTTCCATTTTGGGACACCTTGTATAGGAACTAAGAAAATATAAATGTATTGAAGAGGCGCTAAATAATATCAGACGTTGACGCGCCTGAAAAATTAAAATAATCGAATTGAGTTCACGTCTTGTACAAAAAAACCGACATAACATGAATCATTTAATACTCCTTACTTGATATAACTTCTACAAAAATTCTGTTAACATTCTTGGAAATACTGTATGCACAAATGCGGTTTGATTTCCGCGTAAAAAAGGTCACAACTTTCTGAAATTTTCTTAACGATTTTTTCTTAACGAAAAAATAAAATGTAATATTTGACTTATATTTCAGCATAAATTAAAAAAAGGCAATACTTACACACTATTGTGGTTTAATGTCAAAGTTGTAATTACTAGCACTAATTTTTCAGCCCATTACGCGTTTTTAACGATTCACGTCACACTAAGAAATACACGAGTATCCACCATTCCATTTGTGATGAAAGAAGCTTCGTCAGTTGAAAAAATATTGAACCAAAAATTTGGATTCCTTTGGTTTTGTCCAATAAATAATTCACAATATTTTTGCTTAGGTGAAAAATCAACTAATAAGAATTGAGTAATTAGCCTTTTGGTACTATATGTACAATGCCAATGGAAAGCTCCAACTTATCGCGCAATACTTCGAATACTTCTGGTAGAATCCTCTTCAACAAGAGGTAATGTGTTGTTCGACTT
Source organism: Cosmopolites sordidus (assembly GCA_031761425.1). Classification (NCBI taxonomy): domain Eukaryota; kingdom Metazoa; phylum Arthropoda; class Insecta; order Coleoptera; family Curculionidae; genus Cosmopolites; species Cosmopolites sordidus. Next base: position 99,828 of record JARFXV010001537.1, on the reverse strand, counting down.
CAGGATCGATTTCTCGCAGGTATCCACATTCTTAATATTTTGAAACCACACTATCCGAATCCAAAGGTTTTTAAGAAACTTTGGCCTCCACCCCTAGTCCCGCAATTAGTCTATTTACAGCGTTGTCACATCGATTTTGGCTGATTTATGAAATGATTCTTATTTTTTTTTAAATTGCTTTAACAATGTTCATTAGTTATTCGTATAGTAATAACCAATTAATATTTGTCAAATAGGTTTTTACACCTATTTGCTTAAAATGCTAATTGTTATAATAACTTTTCGATTGGTGATTTCATCATTTTGATTTTTTTTCGCGGGAACCCTTAGGTTTTTGACACTTGTTATGTTATCCCTCTTTTCTTTAAAATTATATGAAGAATCCTTGGTTAAATTTACGTGATTTACTTGGTTTTATTTAAACTACTTTCCTCTACACACGATATTTAGATATTTCTCCTTTAGTTATACTCCGTTTCATGATATTTCGTTGCCCTTCGGCAAAATGTTAATTGCCCCAATAAATCTCAATAAAAATATTTCTAGTTTCTTAAAAGGCGCCAGAGCTGGAGTGGTTTAACTTCTGGATAATTTTGGGAAAAATAAAATATTGTTAAATTATGATTAAATTATTATTATTATTCTGCTCATCCTCGCTGTAGAATCTCAGCTCATGCTGGTCGATATTCCAATACCAAGATGAAAAAACAATTCAGCTCCTCTCACTCTAACGTAGTATTTTACGAATAATATGACACGTCTGCAAAAGCACTGCACGTTGTACCACTGTGGCAATCGATTTCGAGATGCCCAGGCTCTCGAGGTTCTTTGAAAATCTCTTGCTTATCAAGCCGTCGGCGGATATAACGAAGGACACTACATCTACCTTACTCAGTTTCTACTGGTTCTTCAAGTCGTATGATTTTGATACTTTGTGGATTTTTCCATCTCTGTTTTTTTAATGTTGTGAGAGAGCGGCACTGCGATGTCAATTATAAAAGCTCTTTTCTCCTTTTTGTTGATTAAAACAATATCTGGCCTGTTATAATTAACCGTTTGGTCAGTAGTGATTGGTCTGTCACAGTAAAGTAAAGAATGATATAGGATGATTCAAGCACAGGAGAATGCGAGTACTTATAATATGGAGGAGGTGCGCTTTCTAGTAGCGAGTATTTTAGTGCAATTTGCTGATGTAGGATTTTTGCCAGCTGATTATGCCGTCCTAAATAAGCATTAGGAGCAAGGGCCGGGCAACCGCCAATAAGTTTCTCAATTGTTTCCCCCATAGTACGACATTTCCTGCACTTATCGACTACGTCCAAGTGCAATATATGCCTTTCAAAATTCTTTGTTCTTGTTACCCTATCTTGAATAGATATTGCGAAAGCTTCTGTTTCTGGGTTTAACAGTCCATCGGTCAGCCATTTTAGAGACAATTGTTCGTCAATGGCGTCATCTTCGAGTGACTTATGATGTATAGTCTTTTCGTAGATGAGTTTGGATGCAGGCATCGAAACTTTGTTAATGTGTGGCGTGTCAACCTATCAAGTTCATCATGGTCAGTTTCTGACCATTTAACAATGCCAAAATAATATGTCAGAGTTGGCACTGCCCAACCGTTCATCGCTCTAATGAGATTTCCACTGTTCAGTTTGGTGTTTAAAAGCATTGTAAGTCTCTTTTGATCTATTCAATGGATTTGAGTCAGCAAAACTGGTCAAATTGCTATAAAACCTCTCTCGTATGTTGGAAAAGTTACGTTGCGAGATTGATTCTTTATTTTCCGACGATGAGGCTTCTGGTGATACATTTCGAGTTTGTTCTACTTTTTGCTCCTCTGTATTCGCTTAAAGAACGCCTATAGTATCTTCTTGATGTTGTTAATATTTAATGTTTTGATGTAGTTCATTACTGAGTTCTCTCTTGATGTTCCTTAATTCCGATTCGGTTAGATAGTTTTTCCTTAGAATTAAATTTTTACGGTCGGCTAAATTTTGCTCCGACAGCTGAATTTCAGGGAACCTCTTTTTATATTCTGGTGTGTGTCTCCATCCAGGTAGCGGGTTATTTTCGCACTCGTTTACGCAGTAATAGGCACGCATTACATCAACATTCATTTCGCGTGTCCATCTGATACGTGGAGTGCGTTCGGTTCTAGTGCCATTCGGCTCTATAGCCATAGAGTTGGGAACCGCCGCTCGCTCCAGATTCACCAACCCCGGACAAATCCTCCTGGTCGTTCCGAAGGGTTCTTGTCCGCAAAACCCTACCGCCTTGTATAATATTATTATGTATTTTATTCACCATAAATATTTTTGGCTTCAAGGGAAAAATGGCCACCCAAGGCAGAGCCCCGACTTACCATGGGAAAGCTATGTACTACCGAAGGGCGCTAGGTGTCCGGAGTCATTGTTAGAGACACTTTAATCCTGTGCTATTCAGCTCCTCGGCACGATGGATTTCCACCTTGAGCTTGGGGATTTTTTTAGAGGTCTACTCCTCTCAGCTTGGGAAGGTTGTGACGCCACTCACCAAGCGGATTCTCCGCCCCCTGCACATTTATTATTATTATTATTATTACGTATGACTAAAACATTGTTTATTGGTTTGTGTATTTTGAATTTATTAGTACAATAATAATAAATAAATAAATTTGTCTATTAGTACAATAAAAATTATTATTATTATTTATTAAATTTAAGTTATAAATTTAATTATACATTTAATTCGGTTTCACTCTCACTGTCACTTTGATCTACATTAAGAATAAGTGGTTTTATATTATTAGTAAATGATACATAGGAATCTTCTATTTTAATAACAAAGTTAATGGAATTTATCTAACTTTCTTTGGGAATACCATCTACAACCTTCCTAATTAATGTTGCAGCACTTACACTTAGAGTCAGATAAATGTTCTCTACTCTAACATTGGGTTTTGCCTGATGCTCAATTGAATTAAAAATGCAGTAATACGGGGGAAGGCGTAAAACCATATGTCCCATATCGGCAGCAATGATATCACCTACATATTCCTTTTTGATATTAAATATCACATTTTTTATATGTATTTTCGAAGTATATATTGTTTTTAACTTATAGTTCTAAATTTCCAATTTAGTGTAATTTGCATTAGGAATTTTATTTTTTGGCGATTATGATAAGTAACATTGTCCATTACAATTGCTTTCCTTGCACATTGGGCAAAAGGCTATTTTTAAACCAATCTTCAACAAATTCTGCTGACGGGTTAACATGGTAGTCTAAAGATGAATGTTTAATATTTTTGGAGGACAACCGTAAACAATTTGAAACACATCCATCCTCGGAACCATCATGTAAAATTGTGATTCTTTTTCCCTTATTCGCTGGGGCTTTGGTTTGGCATTTTCTTGATGTATCTACCCATCCTTTTGCTGGCGTCTCATGTGTATCGAACCATGTTTCATGAAGGTAGACAATGGGATGATTTTCTAATCTGTATTTTTTTATAGAGTTTAATGGTCCGATATGCAAAAACCCATTTGAGATAATATTCTCCGGAGTCTATTTCTGCTGCAAAGAATGTTGGTTTCATCTTTCCTTAGTATTTGTTCCAATGAATGCAATGTAAGCACAGTTTGCTCTTCATACATAGCATAAATTTTACTTCGAATTAAGCCTTTGTTGCTTTCGTCAACACATTTGCTTTTACCAGAATCACTACGGACTTTTTTGGCTTTATGTAGCTTCGTCATAATATCTTTAACTGTATACAATGGAGTTTTCGTTATTGAAGACGTTTCTCCTACGACTGCATTTACATTAAGCCCCCTATTCAATAAAGAAACATACACATTTTTAACAACATATTTAATATCGGGCGATTAATGTTTTCTTTTAAAATTAGCACTACTGGAGGCACAATGATCATTATCTTGCCAAGAACGCCACATTTTTAGCACGTTTGGAATAACAAAAAATACGATCGAAATTATAGAACTGCACTGTTTAAGAAAATAATGCGAACTAAACTATAATATTTCGAAACTGCTAAACCAGGTATAAAATTAATTTTTATCTTTTTACATGTTATTTTATTAGGCTCGGCCCTGTTAACGTTTCTTGCAACTTTGTCGGGTTTCGTTACGGCAGAGGTTGTTAAGAGTTTATTGCAGCCAATCGGTTACCGATATATCTTGAAACGCACTATACATTTATTTAGTTTTTAATCTTTATCTGGAGATATGGTATTAAACAAATATTAGGAGAAAAAAACCTTCAGTAAAGTGAAATAAGTTTTCTAAAGATAAATTATATATAATTAGGTTTACTTATTTGAGTTTCTTTTGTGCTCTTGGCATTGTTTCGTGACTGGGCCGACAATTTAACTATCGTTAGCTATCGATTAACTCCGGTCAGCGCCCGGCTGGGGCTATTAAACTTAGGGTTGTTCTTAACCTTCAGTTTTTGTCGAAAAGCCCAGTAGTGACCAACATGCAACGCCTCTTAAAAGGCACCTGGCCTTTCTCAACCTCCAAATGGCTATCACTTGTGAGATTTTTCAGTTTTTCTTATTGAAGTAAAACGTTTTTTTTTTCCAAATTTTTAGATATTGCTATTTACTGACAATAATTTAACTTAATATATTATAACCTATATTCCTGTTTAAATATATTGATATTTAGTGCGCATGCAAAGGGAAAGTGTGGATACGAGTGGAAAGTTCTATACGAGTGTTGCTGTTTATGTATCCGGAATAATAAATAAAAACAAATATTTTTCATTGAAAATAGTTTTATGGTTTTTCAAATATTCTCCGCGGTGATCGATACTCTTTTGAATACTTTTGAATACGTTTTCCATTCCGATTAAAGTGGCTCCAAGACATGTATTTTCAGCGCATCAACCGCTTCTGGCGTGAAAATCGTTGATCAGGTAGTTTATTCTTTACGGACGGGAGCAAAAATAAATCATTGGGTGCTAGATCAGGACTGTACGGCGGATATCTCTTCAATTTCATGTTTTGACCGGTCAAATATTGAGTTGTTCCGTTCGATGTATGGGAGCTCACGTTTTCATGACGAAAAATGAAAAATCGCTGGTTGTTTTTTCTTGTTTCTTCAAAGGCATCTGGCAAACAAATGGTTGTATACCATTTAAAATTGACCGTTCTGCGATTGTTTAGTGGCACTATAGCCACCTGCCCATTTATCCAAAAAAAAAAAAGACGACCATTTACAACGAAATGCTGCTTGTGCGAACAATTTTTGTTGGGTTTGGCTCATTTTGAAAGACCCACACAGTCGACTGCCTTTTACTTTCGGACTCTTACGTATTGATCCAAGATTCGTCACCCTTGTAGATGTTATATACTGCCTTTGACGCACCACGATTATATTTTTTGACCATTTCTTTGCACCAATCGACGTGAGCCTTTTTTGAGCGATTTTCAAATTATGCGGAATCCAATGCGCATAAATCTTTTTCCCGGTTATGAAAACTTGTGTATCGCTGTTATACTAATGCCTAGGGATGTCCCAATCTCACGGTTTGTCACATGACGATTTTGCACAGTAGGTATCGATGTTTTCTGGCACAACAACCGATTTTGGACGACCTTCTTTAAATTCGTCCGTGAGCGAACGACGGCCACGAATGAATTCGCTAAAGCAGTAGTGGTTTTAGATGCTGCTTTATCACCAAAAGTGTAAGTGAGTTAATCGGTGCATTCTTGTTGAGGTAATCCACGCCGAAAGTCGTAGTCGAGTTAATTTCATTGTTTTGACTGACCCAGATCAAAAACATGTTGGCAGAATAATGTAAGAAAAGATGCTAAAGATCTACTGCACATCAAAAACTGATATGGAACAGCTGGTAATCGATCGGATATAAATTTATAATATATAAATTTATAATATAGAGAAAGAATTCAAGAAGAGTGAAAGAATTCAAATGGAAGTGGGCAGGCCATATAGCAAGGCGATGCGACGACAGATGGACCAAAGCAATCCTGGAATGGATACCACTTGATCATAAACGCCCACGAAGAAGACAGAAAACACGATGAACGGATGACATCATCAAGTATATTGGACCCGAAAAGCAAAGGAAGGAAAGCTCAGGACCGCGCAAGTTGGAGATATGCTGGGGAGGCCTTCATCCTTGTATCGGATCTTGAAAACAAATGACGAAATACTATTAAAGTATTAATGACGTGCCAGGAACAAAGAGTTATATACAATTATAATTTGGGAAACAATCATTCTTAATAGAAATTTCGTCGAGATTGATGTGAAATAAATTTTCCGTACACACACATAACACTGACTTTTCTTCCATGTTTAAATAAATTATATATGTAAATTTTTTAAACCTAATCCACACTTTGCATTTCCATTCTTATAGGGTTCACTTATTTTTCTAAAATGTATCAATATGAAATAAAATATAGGTTATGTTATAGTAAATTAAATTATTTTCAGTAGATAGCAATATTTTCAAAATTTAGGAAAAATTAGTGTAATACTAATACTTTTCTCACTATTTTTTTGTACAAAAAATCTCTTTCTGGCTGACCTGAGCTTTTTATTATCTGTATCTAAACTTGTAATTTTTATACCTCACTCCCTTCGTCAAGTGTTACCTAATTATTAAATTAGCCTCACACTACTTATTGTAAGATTTATATTTTTTTAAAGTTATAAAATAAAGCCAATTTTTTTTCTTTAAAATTTATTTGCAATTTTATATTTTAAATTTTTGCATATTTTAAATCAGTTGATTGATTAATTATAATTTATATATATATATATATATATATATATATATATATATATATATATATATATATATATATATATATATATCATCATCATCAGCCCGTATCGATCCACTGCAGGATGAAGGCCTCTTCAGCATGCTTCCAACCTTCACGGTCCTGGGCTTTCCTCTGCCACTCGGGTCCAATATACTTAACGATGTCATCAGTCCATCGTGCTTTCGGTCTTCTTCGCGGACGTTTGCGATCAAGCGGTATCCACTCCAGGATTGCCTTGGTCCATCTGTCGTCCCATCGCCTCGCTATATGGCCTGCCCATCTCCATTTCAACTGTTTTACTCTTCCAATGATGTCACAGACTTTTGTTTGTTCCCTGATCCATGCGCAGGACTTTCTGTCTCGTCTTGTAATGCCAAGCATACATCTTTCCATTCCCCTCTGTGCCACCCGAAGTTTTTGAATTGATTGCGATGTGAGTGTCCAGGTTTCACTTCCGTATGTCATAACGGGTAGAACGCACTGATCGAATACTTTCCTTTTCAGGCAAAGTGGGATTCTGCTCTTAAACACTATGTTGAGCCTACCAAATGCCTGCCAGCCACATTTAACACGCCGTTCCACCTCCCGGGCGGTATTCCCCTCCATGGAAATCCTCTGCCCAAGATATACAAAGCTGTCCACAATCTCTAAATCCCTTCCTAAAACTGAAATTCTTCTGTCCTGAGCGAAGTTATTGAACATAACCTGACTCTTTTTCAGGTTTATTTTCAAGCCAAATAGTTCGCCAGCCCTTTGCAGTTCTTGTATGCGTCTTTGCAGCTCCTCTGGGTCTTGTGAAATGAGAATAATATCATCTGCAAATCTAAGATGGTTTAAGTTTGCACCATTGATCTTTACCCCATCCTGTTCCCAATCCAGTTTACGGAATACTTCTTCAAGGCCAGCCGAGAAAAGAATAGGCGATATTGCGTCACCCTGCCGTACACCTCGTTCTATATTAATTCCCACTTCAAGATCATCAAGGTGAATTGTGGCTGTAGCTCCATCATATATCGATTCTAATAGGTTTACATAGGCTCTCTCTACACCTTGGCTAAGCAGTGCATCCATTATCGCATGCTTTGAGATGGAATCAAATGCTTTTTCGTAGTCGATAAAAGCCAAGCACAGTGGCATGGTGTATTCGTTGTGCCTTTCTATGACCTGCTGTACAACCTGGATGTGATCCATTGTACTGAATCCACTTCTGAATCCTGCTTGTTCTCTTGGTTGTGCGTCATTCAGTTTTTTTAATATTCTTTTAGAAATTATCTTAGTGAAAACTTTGTACATCACTGATAGGAGGCTTATTGGACGGTAGTTCTTTAAATCTTCCTGTGCTCCTTTTTTATGTAAAAGGATCACTTCTGCATTTTTCCATAAGTCAGGTACTTTTTGTTCTTTGAGGCATTTTGAGTATAATTTTGCCAGTGTTTTATGTAACGTCCGACCACCAGCTTTTAGCATTTCGACAGTTACACTATCCTTTCCTGGAGCCTTGCCGTTCTTCATCAATTCTATAGCATTTGTTACTTCCTCCACTAGGATATCTGGTATTATATATTGTTCTTCCGTGGGTATTGTTGTCCCTGACTGGCTCTGATCTTGATATAACTGGGAATAAAACCTTCTGACAATCTCTAACATTTGGGTACGCGTCCTGCACACTGTGCCATCCTCACGCTTTAAAGCATATATTTGCGTTCTTTTGTTTCTCAGCTTCTGTTTAGCTTTGTTAATTCCTTTGTTTTCTTCCAGGGTTTTTTGCACTAGCTGCATATTGAATCGGCGCGTGTCCTCTCTGATACGTTTTCTTATAGTTTTGCAGAGCTCAGTGTACTCGACCCTGCCAAAAGGACTACCTGCATTTCTCATTGCTCGCCGTTTCTTCATTAAATCAATGGTCTCACTGGAGATTTTTGTTTGTTTGAGACATTTTTCCTCTGGTGCTATTGAAGCAGCCGTTTGAAGTACATTGTTGGCGATTTCTTCATATTGAACTGATATTTCCACGTCCTCTGGATCTTGTAACGCAGCAAACCGGTTTGACAAAGCAATCTCAAAATCGCTTCCTCTCTCCAGCAGTTTTCCAGAATCCACCTTGCCCTTCTTTGATCTTACCATTCTTTCGCGCTCTTTTCGACAGTCAATCCGAACCCTTGCTCGTACCATTCGGTGGTCACTTCCAACATTAAAATTGTTAAGGACAGTACAATTGGTAAATATTGTTTTATCGTTGGTCATGATGTAGTCAATTTCGCTTGTGAGCCCAGATGGACTTTTCCATGTCCATTTTCTGCTGATATTTTTCTTATAGAATGAATTCATAATATATAGTTCTTCATAATATATATATATATATATATATATATATATATATATATATATATATATATATATATATATATATATATATATATAATAAGCCTGAGCCCTTAAACAGATTACCAACACTAAATCATAAACAAACGAACCCAGGTTCGTTACCACCGAATGAAGATGAAATAATTAGGCAAATTAAACGACTTAAAAATAATAAGTCTAGTGAAGCTTTGTTATTTTTAAGTCGTGAAAATGGAATCACTGCTGAACGTTTAAAATCCGCTGGTCCAGATGCAATCCAGGAAATAACCAAAATTCTAGAAGAAGTTTGGCGAACCGAACGGTTTCCGGACGATCGGAAAGATGCTTTAATCCATCCACGACATAAGAAAGGAGATAGACTGTATGTAAACAACTACAGAGAGATATCTTTTCTCCCAGTTTTTTTTTAGTTTTTTACAAAATAGTTTGTAAGTTTGTTACAAAATTATATCTCAATGTCTACTAGACAGAGCACAGGGACAGTTAGAACCTAGAATTGGTGAATATCAAGCAAGTTTTCGATCGGGCAGATCCTGCCCAGAACAGATCCTGAATCTAAAGTTGATCCTAAGACATCAAAAACTATACAATAAAAATCTCGTCTGTACATTTGTAGATTTCAAAAAAGCATATGATTCTATTGACCGCGAATCTTTATTCCAGATCTTGAAAGAATAAGGACTAGATCTGAACACGCTGGCAATTATTAAAGCAACATCAACTAACACAAGATCAAAGGTTAAATTCATGGGTGACATATCAGAGCCTTTTGAAATTAAAACTGGAGTGAGACAAGGGGATGGACTCTCGCCACTCTTATTTAACTGTGTTCTAGAAAAGGGAATACAGGAGTGACGTAAAAAAATCGGTAACTGGGGAGAACTAATATCAAAATAGATTGTTTGGCGTTTACTAATGATCTAGCAATTTTAGCTTAAGATATATTAACGATACAAAAACAAATTGAAATCCTAAAAGAAATAGCAGAAAAGGTAAGACTCCAAATGTCCTTTGAAAAGACACAATACATCATCTGCAACAGACTAAGAACACCATTTCTAAAACAAAATATGGTAACATCAGACGAGTCTCTCAATTTAAATATTTGTCAAATATTTGTAGATGTCAAAAAATGGAAACTGCATTGAGACTTTTAAAATATTTACAACAAAATGCATATCTAAAAACACAAAACTGAGACATTATAACACAGTTATTAAGCCAGAATGTCTATATGGCGCAGAAACGCACATTTTGAATAGAAAGAAAGACATCGAGGAGATTGAAAAGAAAGAAAGAAAAATCTACCGTCTTCGAGAAAACCAAGAAATCAAACAATACACAGATACACATAAAACGGATGAATTCGAGTAAGCTAACTAGACAAATAGTTCAATTTTATGAAAATAGAAGTAGAGCTAAAATAGAAACAATTAAAGGAATTGCTGCAATTAAACAGGACCAAAATCAGCAAATATTACACAAGGTGAAATTTAGGATAGAGACTGTTTCAGACATAACGTTCACGTTTGGGATGTTGGCCAGAGAGAAAAATGTAGGAAGACCGGAACAACTTGGTCTGACGAAAGGAAAAAAGCTCATAGTGAAAGAATGAAATCACTATGGGCGCAAAGGAAGGCTAAAAACAACAAACGGCTCTAACTGTACTTCGCGTGGTCCACCAGGGCCCATACGTGAATAATAATAATAATAAACAGTTGAGGTCAAAATAATGAGAATGCTGAATTTAAACATTTTATTTTAATGTGTTTAACGAATTTATTAGAGAATTATTGTAATATTATTAACGTGCCCTGATACATTGTGTAACGTGCCCTGCCAAAAAAATATTGATAAAACAAAACGTTATCCTAGTGTTACAAAAGTTACTACAACTATCAAACAATATGTGCTTTTTTTCTGGTCAAAAAAATAAGAGTATATCACTTACAGCCTTAAATTGTGAAATCTAATGCTTATTAACAAACTTAATAAAAATAAAATATTAGTATTTAGTAGAATATCCTTTTTGTTTAACCACAGCTGAGTATCTCCCTGGAATAGAGTCTATTAACTTCAACCGGTATAAAATACCAAGTTTTCTTGACTTCTTCCCACAACATATTTTTTTGATGTTTTTTTATTAGCAATGCCTTTTTTTAAATGTTGCCAAATATTTTTTATTGAATTTAAATCCGGAGATTGCGACAGCCAGGGCAACACTTCAATCTTATTTGCGAGAAACCATCGTTTCACTACTTTCGCGGTATGTTTCGGATCGTTATCCTGCTGGTAGATTCAATTTTTTCTAATATTTCCATGTAGGTTTTTTTGGTTATGGTATCTTTGATCCAATATAGTGGACCTACACCATTATAGGAAAAGCAACCCCACAGTTTAATATTTCCTCCTCCATATTTTAATGTTCCTAATGTATTTCGCGGATTTAATTATTTATTCTTATATCGCCTAACGTACCGTTTCCCCTCTGATCCAAAAAGATTTATTTTTGTTTCATCACTAAATAAAATATTTTTCCAATTACGGCTATAGTTTTCGTTTAAGTTAATTCTGACAAAACTACCTTGTAACTCTTGGTACCTTTCTTGTAACTCTTCCATGAAGATTCATCTCTACTAATCGTCTACGAATTGTCCGTGTACGAATTTGTAGACCCATTTTCCGATGTCAAACGAAGTGGAAAATGGGTGTTTCCGCGCCTCTCGTACAATACATTTATCCAATCTTTTGCTTGTTTTTCTTAGGCGACCTCTGGTTTCTGGTGATATCTTTATTAATTTTTGCTCCTTTAAAACTTTAGCAATAACACTTTCAGATCGCTTTAGTAGATGAGAAATAAATTTATAAGTTTTGTTTTGACTCTGTAACTGCAATATTAGTCTTCGGGATTACAATGCTTTGCGCGACTCATAGTAACATTTAAAACTGTATGGATGCATGGACAATGTATACCAAAGATATTAAAATATTTTCGATAACAATGAACGAAGAGCAAAAAAATTATAAGCCACTCTTTTTTTTTTGTCACCTAAAGTTATTATCGTCAAGAAATATTAACCTGATAAAATAAACATATGAGTCTCCAATATTATATTTAACTGGTAAGTGACAGATTGTGATACTTCACACTCTTATTATTTTGACCACATATATATATATATATATATATATATATATATATATATATATATATATATATATATATATATATATATATATATATATATATATATATATATATATATATATATATATATATATATATATATATATATATATATATATATATATATATATATATATATAATGATAGACATTTTCTAACAATATCGCTCTCAAAATGATAAAGAAACATTGAAGTAATATAATATGAAAATGAAAAGTTGTATTTCAAGATCAGTTGGAGGTCTATTAATATCCGGTGACAATTAGCGAACGTGTAAAAAAACTCTATCTGAGGTTAAGTTCAAAGTTCCACGGTACACGTGTGTTACGCAGTCGAATGATATGAATAAGATTTCGAGTGCGAACGACGTCGAGTCTAGATCGGATCAGCTGTTTCGCGCATGGTTTATCATCTTTTATCTCGGACTTTGCCATTTCGATTATTCAGTAATAAATAAACAGTTTTCGGTTCATACCGTTGCTTTGTTATTATAACAATTGTATCTTTGATGAACGATTATAATTAGCTGACCTTGATTTTTATTGGGGGAAATAACATTATTGTATTTTCTAATTCTCTCATTTGCTTAATGCCACAAATACTCATTTTAAGCGATACAGATATACCTGTATACAAGTTTTTATCACTATTTTCTACTTTGTTAATATTTGGTAATTGTATTAATGTCACAAGAGAGGAAATTTCAATTAGAAGTACTTTTTTTAAGGAGACTCGCTTAACCCTCTTTGGTTTTGTATCGCTATGAACCAACCTACGTTCAAACCGACTCACATAGTCGACCTAAAATTATCTGCCTCATCAAATAGTCAGTTGCAACAGATATGAAAAATAGTGGAAGAATTATCTAGTAATGTCCGAAAAGAATTTAGACTACAGAAGCTTAGATACTCTCTAAACTGGCTCCACACCAATATAAATTTGCGTTGTGCGTGCTGTATGTGTTGTATGTGGTGTGCATGTATGGCAATGTAGACGTTCTAATACACAAGGTCACACATACATATTTTCGCCGTACAGCACGCACACGAACCATCTGTTGCCGAATTTCTCGCTAGCGTCAAAAGAATTTGCGGCGCGCAGGATTTGTGTGTGCACACGTTGAAGTGAAATTAATGTTTTAGTTTCAAAAAGATACCTACGTGACGTGGTTATATTGAACTGTATTATTTAGTAATATATTATTTATTAAGTAACTGTTGAACTGTGTTATGTTGAACTAGTGTGCTGCATTTGTAATAATGAACAATTTAATCAAGAAAAAGGAAAAAAAATCGCAAGAAAAGCGATTATTGAATGAAGCATTTGTACCAAATAGAAAAGTATAAACTACAGAAATTTAGAAAATAAATATAAACACTGAAAAACAAAAACAATTTTATTTTTGACGCGGGTTGTCCTAATTAATGGTCTAATAAGATTGTAACCTAGTCAAACATAACCTACAAACATCTCATTTCACACATACATAGATATAGACGATGCGAAGCGTACAGCACACAACACAAATATTTATTGACTGTGTTTGGTAATTTTGCGTTATAAATATTTTTGCCGCACAGAAAATTCAACACATACAATTTTTTATTGATGTGGACCCTGCTTTAGCGTCAATATGTCGTCTGAATTGATTAATTGAGATGATCGAGAGTCACGACAAAGCTGGTATTTTAAAATGGCGACAAAAATAATTTCAGTGTGTCGGAGGGCCAGTTCAATTTAAATTCGAAAGGGGTTCTGTACGCAAATATTAATTAATACATTTAATCATGCGTTTTTTAATGTGAATCATTTAAAACTATTATTGTGTGAAAATTAGTGCTAGTAATTTCAACTTTTACATTAAACAACAATAATATGTAAGTTTTACTTTTTTGTAACCAAATTTACGCTGAAACGTATGAAATAAATGACTATAAAAATATTACAGTTTTTTTCTCAAATAAACACAACGATACTACGTTGTTAATTGTTAAAAAAAAATCTATAAGTTCTGACCTGTTTTTCGCGGAAATGGTTGCATTTTGGACACATATTTAATCAGTTTTTTTATATTGTAACTACAACCTATTTAAACAAGACATAGACTTCTATACAATTTGAATTATGATTTTAATTAAGATATTTTTATTATTATTATATTATTACAGGCCTACAAAAAAAATTGTTTTTTGTGCCTAGGATTTTGGAACTGATTTTAGCTATATTTGGGGCGCTAAATCTAAATAAGAAATCAGTTTTTCTCTAGCTGCTCTACTTTTTTAGATACGTGCACTTATCTATCAATGTTTCTTCAATTCAATACATTCAAGCATGGGTCTACATTAGGATATCCCTTATGTGGAGGAAAAATGGTGAAAAATGGTTTTTGCAATTGTCGAAACGCGCTCTCTCTATTTCCTTTTAATTCACCAAGCTATACTTGAATACAAAATTTTAACTTCCTAGGTTAATGTTAACCCGTGCCGTCAGGCCCCCAAAAAAACACTTATTATGTATAGGTAGGTCTTCGGAAGTATGCATATCTTAGATAACTATTAATGAAAAGACAAGTTTAAGTAATGGGATTTAATCATATTGACAAACAAAATAATACAACTATTCAGGATACTTCCTTTTAAGGTCTCGTTTTTTGTATGTTCTTGCACACAGTGTAGTAGGGATTGTTTTTATTCTTCTTCTGCAGTAATCAAACCGTGGAAGTCTTACATTAGCTTAAAAGCTCTTTCAGCTGTATCATTTACTGCTTTTAAGCTAGAATCCTTTTTAGCTTCCACATAGGCTGAATTTTCTTCCCATGAAGATATGTCTTCCTGTAGGAAACAGGCTGTCAATTTTTAATTGCGTAAACAAATTCTTACAGTATATATATATATATATATATATATATATATATATATATATATATATATATATATATATATATATATATATATCAACAGAACCCCTTACGCTTAGTTGACATCTATCTAAAAATGCAACTAACTTTGCAGTGATGAAATCTTTCCTTGCTCTTTTCGTAGTAGAAATAGAACTTACAGTTCGTGATGTTGAAGGTAAAAGTTCCTTAGGACTTTCTTCAGAGCTAGTAGATTCATGCTGAGACAGTATACAGTCATGTAAAGTAAAAAATGGCAATAAGCTCTCTCAAGAGATTTAGGTGCCTCTCTTTTATTCGTCTAGTTTTCTCTGCCTCGCTTTTTCTTCTTTCTCAGCTAACTTTTTGTCTACGCTTGCCTGGCAACCTGGACGCCATGGCTCTCTTTGTTTTGGTAAGAAAATGTTATTCAAAATCATCTATATTCATTCTATAAAGAGCATCAGCGTGTGCGATATCAAATAAATTATACAAACCCTTTTGGAAATCCTTGCGGCGTCTGTAAACATCGTGTTTTTTTGCAGATCTCGCCAGAATTGATAGAGATCCACAAGCTTCTTCACGCAGTTAGGTATAGCTTTGGTAGGTACCCTAGCCTTTTCCCAGAATATAATACACTCACGAATGACAAGATTTCACTTACACTTACAATAAATTGAACTTCGCGATCTTCATTTACAATAATTTGAAAAATAAGAGACACCCTAGTGTACACCCACCAAATGCACCCCAAATACTTTTGCTTTCTTATGCCTCTGGTATTGCAGAGACAAAACGCACTGTCGGGGAAAAGAATGTCATTAACGACTCCCTAGTTGGACGAGAGAAAAATTATCTTTTCTTTACTGCATGTAAAGCTCGGCTTAATGAAGCAGCTTGTAAAGGCTCTTGATAAGAATTGATTATGCTTGCATATATAGGGAAAAAATGGCTCAGTTGAGTGCGGAAGAAATTAAAGCAGGAATATTTGTCGGCCCATAAATAAAACCAGAACTTTATTGAAGGTGTCGGCAATTTTCTGGGCAAACGCAAAACTGAAAACTATGTAAGCTGGTAAAGAAGATGCTTAATAGTTTCCGGCCCCTTGGGTGTAACGTGAGCATTAAGGTGCACTATTTACACAACCACCTAGACCGTTTTGGTACATATCTCCAATTTACAACCAAGGAAACCAGAAATAGAATGCTGATAAGAAGTAGTCCGGAAAGTACGCGAATTGAATGAGTTTTCAAAGGTCACGACTGTTCTGTAAACAAAAATACGAAGAATAAGAAGAGAGGGTTTCACTCGAACAATATGAAAAATAGAAACTTTATATTGAGTCATTCACACCAAAATGTATTGAAATAAAGTTAGCAATCATCAGGATATATTGAAATCTAATTTTTATCAATAGAAAATTCAATATACAAGGTGCGTGTCATCGAAAACAAGACTTTTTAAAATATAGCTATTTGTAGTAGCACCGTCTTTTGACGAGGGGAAGAGTTTGGAAAAGTGCACTCTTCACTAACGTTCTGACAAAATTTAATTTAATTAGAAGATTAGAACAAAAGCCAAATTAACGCGTTTAAAGTGTCAGTGTGTTTATACCATTGGTCGAAAAATTAATATCGATCAAAGAGCGAATATTAAGTTTTGTTTTATACTTGGTAAAACTTTCATCGAAACGTTTCAATTAATGAAACAAGTGTATGGTGATGATTATTTATCCTGTAGCAGAGTCCACGCGTGATTTAAAAGAAGGTTGTGAGGACATCAAAGGCGATGAACATCCTGGTCCGAAAAGTTTCGTGGTTATTCAAAGTAACATTGAAATTGTGCGTGAATTTATAAAAAGTTAGTCCAAAGATTCGATTTGTCGCATTTTGACCGATCATTTGGGATTTGGAAAGTTTATGTACGCTTTGTTCCACACAAATGAGTGAAGATTAAAAATTGCTCCGTATCCAACATTCAGCGACTTGATTAAATAGTCGAAAAAGTACGAAAACTTCAAGTACATGATTGTTACTGGTGATGAGACATGGTGTTTTCAATATGATCCAGAAACCAAGCGTCAATACCGACTGGAAGCATCCGAACGGGCCAAATCCGAAGAACATTAGCTCGAGAAGTCAAAAATCAGAACAATATTGATTTGTTTCTACGATTCGGAGGAAAATGTGCACAAGGACTTCGTTCCATCTGGTTAAACGATCAATAATGAGTTTTATGTTGGTGTTATAAAGCGTCCGTAGTCGCGTATTTGTCGTGTGCGGCCACAATACTGTCAACTAAACAGCAACGATAATGCGCCGTCCCATTGATCACTGATTTTTGTACCAAAAAAAGGCGTTTTAACCATCAATTCACCATACTCGCGTGATTTTGCTGCGACTTCTACCTCCTCGAAAAATTTCATTTGCCAATGAAAACACAGTGTTTTGCCTACATCGACGATCGCCATCCTGAAGGACATATCTTTGACCGAGGTCAAAATTTTATTCGTCAATTTAATTGACCTTTCAAAACGTTGTATTAACGCGCAATAAGACTATTTTCAATACAAATTATGATATTTTTTTTACGAAAAAATAAAAATATGTGTTTGTTTTTTGGAAAAGTTGTTTTCCATGAGACGTACTTATATAACGATATTGTGTAATAATGAACAATCATGATATTCCACATATATTTAAGACACAACAAATTAATAATCAGTAGGATATAATATGTCCCATGTATTTTCTGTTGGCGATAAATCTGAGGATTTCGCTGGTTAGTCGAGCATCGCTATCACAGATACTTCTAAAAACGGCACTGTTGTTTGACAAGCTATGTGCGATCCGGCATTATCTTGCTAAAATATGAAATTTGAACGAGCTTGCTGATATGGACTGCAATTTTTCGGTTATGAGTTCCATTTAAACTTCCTGTGATGCTTACTAGAGGTGGCCAACTTCCCAAGCATTAACAAACTCTATTCTCATCATTAAAGCAAATAATGTTTAACTCCATGTGCGATTCAGTTCTAGTTCGGCACCATTCTCAGGCATGCATTTTGTGGTGTGCTGTAAAGGTAAGCACCCAGTAAGGACAATAAGCACGCGTCCCCATCGCAAGTAAATATCGATTGACAATCATTCTTGAAACAGGCCAAATTGTAGCTGCAACAAAATATTATGCACTTGCCGAATATTTTCATATCGATTTCGTATTGAATACTTTTAAGACAACCAGAACCTCGTACTCGTGTTCAATCAATTCTGATCACAACCATCCTATGTTTTCATATCGGTTGAAGCAGCAATTTTCAATCGTCTCACCATCTCAAAAAAACTTAAACCTGCTTTTTTCGAAATTGGCATAATTACCTGAAACTATGTGGTGTACGAACTTTTAGTATTTTAGTAGCATACGACAATCTTGGAAGCATCCTATAACGTAATGAAAAAAACAATTTTTTAAACCGTTTACTTGCCACATTTTTAACAATCGCATAACAAAACATAAAGGAAATATGCAAGACATGTATCAGTTTTTAGATTCAGGATATGCTGTACAGTGAGTATATTTTCATTATGGTTCAAGTAATATGTGTTTCGATTAATAATGTCGATTTTTTCGCAACATTTGAGCTTTTATTTCCATTACAAAATAAATTACCTTAATAATCAAAGAATTGGCCATCGTTAGCTATTACTTTTTCCCATCGTTCTATCAAAGAATGGATTCTGCACCATAAGAACTTTTGGGTTTTTGAGGCCAACCATTTATCAAGCCAAATTTTCACTTCTTCGTAAGAATTCGACAAGTCCGTACTGCATCAATCGAAATAAATGGTAGTCCGAAGGGTATAAGTCCGATAAATACGGCGGGTGCGGTAGGACGTCTTATTTAACGTTTTCCAAATAGTTTTTTGCATATTTTGCAATATGGGGCCGAGCATTGTCATGTTGAGGAATGACTTTATCGTTTTTTTGGGTGTATTCTGGTCGTTTTTCCTTCAATGCTTCAATCTTGTTGGCATCAATCAACCGTAATCGTTTCTTCAGATTTCAGCGGTTCGTAATACACAGCTCCTCTACCATCCCACCAAATACACAGCAAAACCTTGTTTTCATGTATATTGTTCACTGGTTGTAATGTTAAAGGCTGACCTGGGTCTACCCATGATTTTTTACGCTTTAAATTGTCAAAATATATCCACTTTTTATCACCTGTCACAATACGATGCAAAAAAACCTTTTCATTGCTGCCTGGCAAGTATAATTTTACAAGTGTTTTTTCGCCTTTCGATGTATCTTTCCTCAAATTCATATGGAACACATTTTCCTTATTTCTGGATCTTTCCTAATGCGTGTAGACGTTCGGATGTGCTGCATTGGGCAACACTCAATGCTTCTGCCAATTGATTCAACGTATAAGTTGAGTCTTCATCCAATAATGGTTGGAAATCTGCAACTTCAAACTTTTTCAACTGCTCTGAACGCTCCTTGTCTTTTATATCAAAATCATCACCTTTAAGCAATTAAACCATAGTTCAAAAATTTTTTGGGTTAGAGCATATTCACCATAAGCTAGCTTCAACCAACAATCGATAACCTTCAGTAGCAGTTTTCTTCAAATGAAAGAAAGTTATTAAAATTCCCCGAAAAACGTATTTTTCTGTTAGATAATTCAATATATTCAAAGCTATGTAAAACTATGTTTTTTACACAATGACAACTAATAACGAATTGGCTTTTGATGTTTACTCTCCAAAACGCCATAGATGATATACCAACAAATGTATTAGTAACGTCAACTCTTATCAAAATCGACATTATTAACCGAAACACCTATTATGGATATTGGATGTTGCACTTTTCTGTTTCCCAGTATAAATGCATATGGAGTACGCTCACGTTTAGCCACGCGAGCTAATAACAATTTCAAAGTGAAAGTAAAACAAAAATAGAACATGAATTATCGAAAGTCTAAGTTGAAATAATTATGGAATAAATAAAGGTTAGGTGTACTTTGCAAACCCGAGTAATTCGACTAATTTTTATTTAAACTTTGGATGATTTGCAACATTTTTCTTTATCTGTATCAATTGGTATGAACCAAGCCTAAAAACACTGGGATGTATTTTCAGAAAGCGATGTCATGTCGTTTTGAAACCTTTTCTTAAAAACTCTCGACTGAATATATCACAGTGGATTCACTTGGATTTTGAAGAAGGAACATTTATTTGTTGGAGAACAAAGCTGAAATAGGATTACATTTTTGAAGAACTGAAGTAAAATCCTTTATTTTTAAACAAAAAAAAGCGCATATATTTTTGTTACACCATAATAATATGTTTGTTACACCATTGGGGTTGTTGTACATTAAATCTCGGTTTAGATGTCATTATAACGTTACAATATACGTTAAGAATATTAAAAACTCACTACGAAAATTCAACTGATTTACTGTAAAATGTAGTAAAATTGAGGAATAACAAATATCTTACAAATTGGCAGCTCATGGCTTAAAAGTTTATGTTCGACCTGGCGACATGTCTGTAACCTTATTATGACGATTTTAACGCCTCTGGTAACAGTACCCATAAAATATCGGGTGGGGCAAGTGTGACGCTACCGTTTTGTTTTGGGGCCGTTTTTTTCTCATGATGTTTGTGACAGTTTTAGTTGTACATGGTACGGGAAATATAACAAGAGAAAATCCGATAATTTTTGAGATCTGAAAATATATAGTTTTTACCAGGTGTGGCGGTTAATATTTCTTATTTTTTTAAGAGATGGCCCTGGAAACAATTATCGGTTCACAGTCAAATTTCTTATGTCACCTTGTTGCTACAACAGTACCTTTCAAAAACGCCTTAATGTTTAAACGATTTTGCGTTATTTTTTTTTTTCGTGTGGTAAACATGTCGAATTTTGAGCCAAACAAAGAGGCATTTGCGGCACGTACTGCGTTTCTTGTTCATTTAAAAGAAAAACGCGAGTAAAAGCCGTCGTATACTTGTGGAAACTGGCGGCGACAATATCCCAACGCAAGACGTTTTGTGGTTTAGACGATTCAAAAGTGCTGATTTCGACCTGAAAGGCAAAGATCGCCCAGGTCAACCGAAAAAAACTGAATATGTCATATTGCAAGTATTGTCGGATAAAGACAATGTGCAAATCCAACAACAGATGGCAGATAAGTTAAATGTTGGTCGCTGAACCATTTGTGATCGTATGAATGCCACGGCAAAGATCCAGAAGAAGGCAGAAAAATGAGTATCACATAAGCTGAAGGACGTATTTAAAATCGAAACATCCGACATACGATGTGTGAAGTTTTGCTTCTCACGTGTTTGGGGATTAAAAATAGATATATTTCGAGAACTCAACATGCAAAAAATCACGGATTGACCCAGGACAGTCATCAACATCGACCGCAAGACTAAATCGTTTTGGAAAGAAGACAATGCTGGGCATTTGGTGGGATCAAACAGGGGTCGTCTACCGTGAGCTTCTGAAACTAGGTGAAACAGTTAATACCGTTCGCTACCGTCACCAAGTAATCAATTTGAACCATGCATTGATCGAAAAGCAACCAGAATGGGCTACGGAGACACGAAAAAGTGATTTTTCATCTCACACAGCGAAAGCGGTCAGAGACACCATTTCTGCACTTGGATAACAACTCTTGCCCCACCCGCTATATACACCAGACTTGGCCCCTTCCGACTACTACTTGCGACTCACGCAGTTTCTATGAAACACTTCAACAATTACGGATATGTCGAAAAATGGTTTGATAACTGGACCACCTAAAAAGCTGTACGGTTTTTCTGGGGGGGGCATCTACAAATTGCCGAAGAGATGAGAAAATTGTGCAGCAAGCGCATACTTTGAATAAACCATTTTTTAAAGAACAAATGAAAAATTATTAACCTCGAAACCTGGTAAACACAAAAATTAAACTGAACCTTTTGACCCGTTTGCCGCGAAAATGACTGCAGATTGAGTACATGTTATAAGGAAACTTTTGGTTCAAAAAAATGTGGGAATTCTTGGTTAAACTTACTAAAAATCTTTCCCTTACACCCTGTATACAAAAATGTTAATTTCACACAAATGGGGGTTTTAATATTTTAAAAACTATGACGCATCGTGTATAAAAACTGCCATGATGTAAAATAACTGCAATAACAACGGGTTATCGTACGGTGTAGAGGTTCTTTATAATTTTTTTTTGCATTGGTGATTTTCGGATATGCTTCAGAGACGTCATTTTTATAATTGTACTGATGTTGAACACCTATTTCGCTCGTAATTGAAAACGAGGTTGCCTTTATCGAAATTAATTTATGATAGAAACGATAAGATACATATTGCTTCAGTGATCTTTGATCTAACAGCGCAGCAACAAAAATTAACGTTATGTTATGTGTGCTGTTACCTGTAAGCTAGTGGTTCTGATGCACTTGATATCAAATTATATCATAATTAAAACGTCGTTAAGAAAACTATAGTCGAGAAAATCTTAATAATTAGGATACGAGATATTAGGTCATTTCTAAATGCATTTGCGATACCTTTACTTGAAATTGATTATTACTAAAGATATTTTTATAAATACACATCTGAATATAAAATATATTCAGATGAGTCTCAATCATATTATAAGTTACTGCATGATAATTTACTATCACGATTGATTTCGGAGCTTCTACCCTTCATCAGGTTATCGTGAGTCGATTTTCAAAATCATCCGATTATATTAGGTGTATTCATACGTAAGTAATACCGTTTTTTGATTCTGTATAACGTTTAATTTTATTTAATAGTTAATACAGTTTTAATCTACAATATAATCTCCATCGTTACTGACCATCTTCGCCCATCTCTCTGACAAACTTTTGCAGAACGAGGTTGATTTTGAAGTAAAATATTCTTCGAATGCAGTTTTGATAACACTTTATTCTTTTCTCGGGTGATTTTGGTATTATCAAGCCTTACATTGTTGTCATTGTTATCAGGCACCAGTTATACTGGTGCATATATACAGGGTACATAATTTTATTGACTACATCTCTACATCACTATTACTCTATCAACTATTCTATTCTATTCTACATCAAATAGCATCTAAGGTTTTAATAACCATTGTGGTTGATGCATTCTTGTAAGCACCTCCTAAAATTCCCCATTACGTCACGAAACATTTGTTGAGGAATGTTTGAGGACTTAATTTTTTGCTGGATTGTTATTGAGTTATTGAAGTGTACAAGGTCGGTGTTCGTACACTTTATTCTTGAGGTAACCCCACAATAAATAATCACAAGCTGTAAGGTCCGGTGATCGAGGAGGCCAAGGAATGTTTCCATTCCGAGAGATCACCCGGTTCGGGAACACGCTGCTGAGAATGGCCATGCTTACCCGAGCGGAGTGGCTTGCGGCCCCATCTTATTAGAATAATGTTTCATCGTTGATCTCACAATGCTGAAGATGAGGAATGAAAAACGTACGCAACATTTCAGAATACCGTACAGAATTAACAGTTTCTGCTCGTCCACGCTCATCTTCAAAAAAGGGCCTATGATTCCTGACCTTGGCCGAATGAAGAGATGTGATGGACTTGGTGAAGATTGTCTCAACTCTAGTACCAAAAATTTTACCTGTTTACATAACCAGACAGGAGAAAATGCGCCTCATCACTCATCCAACCGGTTCCTAAAATTACGATACACGGATCTCGGATCCCAGACGACTCTCGGATCCCAGACGGCTCTCTGATCCCAGACGGTTTTCGAATCCCAGACGGTTCTCGGTTCTGTTGATCTTAGATAAGGAAAAGGACAGAAAGGTTATGTTCTATAACGCAGAGAATATGGCTTGTATCTTGTGTTGTGTGTTGCTTGAGTTTGTCGGCACCTATCACATAGAAAATGATAGTAGTAGTCGGGTCGGACGGGTCTCGGATCTTTTTTAGATCCGTTGATCTGTGAACCGTGAGAGAAAAGATCCGTGGATCCGTAATCCAAAATAAACCGTTCGAAGTCGCTGTACTGCTTCTTAAAATTTGCAGTCTATTACTTAAAACAATATCTTACTGTTTTATGTACCTAAATATATAAATATATATACATAATATAATATATATACACATAATTAAATATATTAATTTATTTTTAAACAATTACATTTATTTATTTAGCGTATGGCTCACATGGATTTTTATATATAATATACATTAAAATATATTACATAAATAGATTAAATTGTAAAATACAAAAAATTATAAATTATAAAATAAACTATAATAATATTAAAATATAATAATAAAAAACATAAAGATACAAAATATATAAAATAAAGTTCAACATCAGTTAATTTCAACTAAGTTATGCAACAAGTTCAACTAAGTTATGCAACCAGTTACACGAGCAAAGATTCAGTGGGATCCGAGAATCGGCTCAGGGATCCAGATCTTTCAATTGATTCGGAACCGATGATCCGACTCTCTCCAAAAAGATCCATATTTCCCGTCACTAATGGTAACTGAAATGCTTTGAGCTGGGAAACATAGCTGGGTGACCTTGACATCTGGCCCCGCCCACTTCCCTGGCCTTGGCGACACTCAAATATGCGGGATTGGCGGAATATTGATTATGTTGTATTAAGTTAAATTATGGTTGATAGATGACAATGTTTTTAAAATTTGTAAAAAACGACATTACTTATGGATCTACATGGATATTACATGATAATTGGTACACCACCATATCAATACACACATGTCATATATCCAATTACAAAACCACATCTAAAAATACAGAAAGGTCCTGTTAGTACTTGTGATTATAATACAAGACAAGATCAAACATAATACGAAGGCTGAGATAAAACTTCTTTGTCGTATTTTTCGTCTGAAGAATCGTGACATTATGATCATTTACAATAATGAATCATAAGTGTCCATGGGTCTTGTCTTTTTAGACCAAAACTTGATTCTTATCTACTTGTCTATTAGATCTTCCCTCGTTTTTTGCCATACATCATCATTACTTATCCTCTCCAGCCATCAAATTTGTAATATATTTCTCAAGCTTTGATTTATAAATACTTGAAATTTTTATTCTATTGCTTTTATCAATGTCTAAGATTCTAAACCGTAGAATAGGATCGGCTTTACCAGTTAAATATTTTAGTTTTTGTTTGTATCGTTAGGTTTTCTTAAGCACCGGTTTAGTAAATACTTGTAATTTTTGTTCTATTGCTTTTGTCAATGTCGAAGATTCGGCTTTACCATCGAGTTAAATATTTTGGTTTTGATTTGTATCGTTAGGTTATTTGAACTTTATTTATTCTATTGTTTAAGTCGTTCAACACTCGGTCAGTTCTCGCCATTACACTTATCAAGTAGTTGATTTCCTTTACTTCCTCCATTACTCTTCCTTCCAGTGTCATTCCCTGATTTGTTTCCATATTTAAGTACACTACTTAAGTTTTTTCGTGTTAATTTTTACCCTTAATTTTTACTTTTTTCCTTATCTGTTAAGATTATCCACATTTTCTCCTAAATATTGGATTTTTTTAGACATTAAACATATATCGACTGTCAAGTTCTCGAGTATTTTCATCAAATTCCATGGTATACCCTTTCTTTGTTGTCTATAATTGCCTTCATAACCTCGTCAATATTAACGCGAAGAATATTGGTGAAAGTACGTATCCCTACCGTACTTCTGTTTCAGTTTCAAATCCTTGGGATAGTTTTCCTTCATATTTAAAAATATTCTTATATTGATTGTAGCCTTTTTTAATTAAATTGATTATATTCGGTGGGACTCCCCCCCTAGTTCTGAGTAGTATCCATATGTTTTATCTGTTTATGGAATTAATCGCTTTGTCAATGTCAATAAATGAGAGGCAAAATGATGATTGGTATTCGACTGAGTGTTTTGTTCTGATCTTTAATGTATTTATGAAATCTCTACGTGATCTTCCAATTCTGAAGCATGTTGCTTTTTCCTTAGTCCTTTGTCCAGCTATTCTTTTATTCCATTTACTAATATCCGGTAGGACTTTATGGAAGTCCTTTTACAAACAATATTTGCTTCAATATTAATTACCAGTGGCTATATAGGAAACAAAATTCAGTATGTAATCTATTTACGATCAAGTCATAAATAAAATATATAGCGCAATAATTTGACGTGTTATTTTTGTTTATCGTTATAATTGTTATTCAGACCTTGATAGAAACGCACTTGTTGTTTCTAATTGTTATCTGTGATGCGGTGGACTCGATAAGAATTATTATTGTTCAATTGATGTTTTGACCAAAAACTGTTGAAAAATCGATAAATATAGAAAAATAAACCGACCTTACTGTCGTGGGAATTTCACAGACTAATCCAGGCAATTTGCCAGTGTTATTTTTTAAATGCCTCTGGCTTATATTTTATTTTTTCGAATACGTGGACGAATTGTTTTGTTGTATCTTGGAAGCAATAAAAAAAAACAATATTTCAGTTACTTTTATGGTTAAAAGATGCGATTAAAACTGACTTTGCATTTGATTTGAATCAATTTCCATTCTCATCGGAAAATAAAAATCGATATAACTAAATATTGAACTTGTGATGAAATTCACGTATCTGGGAAGCACACTTGACGAAAACAACATATCACAGGAGATATCAGAAATCATATTATGAGGAGTAACAATGTTACTTATTCCCTGCATTCGATCCTAAGATAAACCTATTTAAAGGAACACAAGTGTTAGGATCTATAAAATACTCGTTCGGCCAGTGGCCACTTCGGTCACCCTCACTCAGTGTTAAATAAATTAATACAATGTGGTAATAAAATAAATTAATAATATTAAATAAAATGAACAAATTTGTGACAACATAAAATGCACCGTCTACATCTGATGAAACAGCAAAAAAAGACGAGATTGTACAGAAACATATTTAAAATATGAATTCATTGCTTTGGATGACAAGTAGCTATGTGCTGTGTGTTATCAAGTTCTGTCCGTAAAAAGCATGAAGCCTTCAAAATGAGTCCAGCATCTGGAAACAAAACATCCGCCTTTACAAAACAAACCATTAGAATTGTTCGAGCGTAAATCACTTATCTTGAAAGAATAACAAAATTGTTATCAACAAATCAAGCCGTAATGAGACCGCAGTACCTCAAGTATGCTATTTAGTAGTGTTAAGAGTGACCAAGGAGTCTAAGTCCCACACGATTGCGAAAAAGCTCATTTTACTCGCTGACAGTGATATGGTCAATGTGATGATAAGTCCGGAAGAAGCAAATAAGTTGAAAATTATACCACTTTAAAATGACACAATATCGAGATGTATTAATGAAATCGGCCAATGATGATCATGATCAAATAATTGTAAAGGATAAAACACGGGGGTTAACCAATAAGTACCCGTGTTTGATAACAGATGGCGTTGATCGTGTACTTCAGACTGTTAAACGACCTCATGCTGAATTACATGTTTTGATAAATTCATGTTTTAGTTTTTTTTTTGACAGACAGTTGTATCATTCGTGTTTTGTATTTCTCGAAAAAGGTAAAAAGATCACTATTGATCCGAAATTCGTTTTTTATTTTTGGATGGAAAAACATGCGAAAACATAAAAGTGAAGATGGATGCTGTCTATAGGGACCCTTCACCACCTGTGACAACCGTGAGATATTGGTTTAACGAGTTTAAGCGTGGTTGTACAACTGTTTTCGATGAAGCACGGCCAGGACGCCCATCAGACATGGTTACCGAGGAAAACGTCGAAAAGGTCATGACATGATCCTCGCCATGATCGCCGAACGAAAGTGCGCGAAGTAGCTAAGGCCATAGGTGTCTCGTACGGAATAACAATCAAGATTTTAAACTATAATATAGGTGTGAGGAAAGTGTCAGCCCGATGATTGCTCACGGTGGACAACAAGCGGGTAGGACTAACAATGTCAAAGCAAACTTGAAGAGATTTACCACTAAACACCAAATTACCTTTTTTGAACTGCTCAACACACGTTTCGCTAACCATGTTGGCATCATCAGAAGATCATTTAATCTAATTCTAAAACTGAACTATGTACTATTTATATGAAAAACCCTACCTAAGGAAGGGTGTAAAAATCATGAACCGTGAAGTTTACTAAGCCTTACATCAATAATTGAAAAAGTTGACTGAACGGGATAGACCCTTTATCTCGGTTCATGATTTTCTTACATTTTTCTATTTGAATGCTTTCATATGCATCCAAAGCCCTATTATTATTAACACTTTTAATTAGTCTTAAATTACTAATATCTATAATGTGGTCATGTTCGATTGCATGTTGGGCAACACAAGATTTTTCATTTCTCCCATATCTAACGTGGGTAATGTGTTCTTTATATCTTGTCAATATGGATCTTTTTGTTTGCCCAATATACCTTCGATTACTGTCTTGACAACTAATTTCGTAAATCTCCGACCATTCATGTTGCTCTACTTTATCCTTTGGATTACCCAGAACTTGGGGATTTACTGGATACTGTTCACAACTAAGTGCATGTGAGCAATCGACCAGAAGTGGCCTGAATTGGCCAATAGAAAGGGCATTATATTCTATCGAGACAATGTTTTAAACTTTATATGACAAACACCTTTTTAAAACTTGACTGGGATGTTTTAGCTCATCCACCCTACTGTCCCAACCTTGCGTCCTCTGAGTATCATTTATATAGATCGCTTTAAAACAGTGCAGAAACAGATCGCTTTAAAGCAGTGAATTAGCCAATAGAAAGGGCATTACATTCTATCGAAACAAACTTTATATCACAAACACATTTTTAAAACTTGACCCATGCACCTTACCCTCCCAATCTTGCGCCCTGCGACTATCATTTATTTAGATCGCTTTAAAACAGTGTAGATGGTTAAAAATTACTTCCTAGGAAGATTTTAAAAAATCAGCTGGCTTAGTTCTTTTACCAAAAACCTCAGAACTTCTATGAACGTGATATTATGCAGCTACTGGAGAGATGAAGAATGGTCCACTAG
This sequence comes from Cosmopolites sordidus, assembly GCA_031761425.1. Taxonomy (NCBI): domain Eukaryota; kingdom Metazoa; phylum Arthropoda; class Insecta; order Coleoptera; family Curculionidae; genus Cosmopolites; species Cosmopolites sordidus. The sequence goes on along the minus strand of JARFXV010001537.1, from coordinate 70,540 downwards.
TTAAATGTAATTTTTGATAGATAAAATTTTTCTTTACTTGTTCTCAGCAAAATGGGACGAACTTTTGCATCAACCCTGATTTGATGATTAAACTATGCAAAATATAGCTCAGATCCATTTTTATTCACCTAATACAAATTCGTATTCGGTTTAAAACCAAACTTAATACTTCCGTGTTTAATGCAATTTTAGATAATCTAACGAAGCTTTTTTCCATCTTGTTTCAGGTTGACATAGAAGTAAACGGACAGGCTTTGGATATTCACATGAAATTGGGAGAAAGTGGTGAGGCGTTTTTTGTAGAAGAATTGGAGGATGACGATCAGAACGACATTCCAGAGCATCTGGCCACTTCACCTATTCCGGTTTCTGAAATAGAAAATATTTTCAAAAACCAGGTAAGTTCTTAGTCAAATTCTTTTAGTTTTTACGTACAAAAAACATTTGGGATTTCATTACAGGGGCGGAGAAGGAGTTTTCATTTGGACGATATGGACCTCAACAATCAACCGAATTCTTACGAAAAAAGGAGACACACTGCTGATAACCAAATGACCAACAGAGCCCACTTAGAAAGAGATTTTCTCAAGAGACAGGTAAATGTTATATCGGATTGTACGTAAAATTCGTAGTAAATATTTATTTAATCTAAAGGGTATTCCATTAAGAGGTTTCGAATGTTGGTAACGAATAAAAGAAACGTTTCATAACATACCTGAAAATTATTTATGGCAGTGTGAAGCTGGATAGTGTACAATTATACGTGGAATACAACATCTGTCAAATGACCGCCACGACTTCTCTGGCAGCTCACAATTCTTTTGTTGAAATTCTCGACTACTGCTAAACACATTTGCGGAGTTATGTCACGAATTATTCGCCTAATTTCTTCTTTCAACTGTTGAACGGTTTGCGGATTATTTTCGTAAGCTTTACTCTTCACATAGCCCCACAAAAATAGTCTAGCGGAGTCAAGTCGCATGACCTTGGTGGCCAATTTAGTCCCCATTGTTGATCAGATGTTATATTCCACGTATAATTGTGCACTATCCAGCTTCGCACTGCCATAAATAACTTTCAGGTATGTTTTGAAACGTTTCTTTTATTCATTACCAACATTCGAAACCTCTTAATGGAATACCCGTTATTATGCAATTACCATTATTATTTACAACTTTATGCGAACGTAGTGGTAGTAGGTAAAAAATTAGCACCGGTGTGGATGATAATCCGAAGCTGCGATGTCCGATGAGTAAGGCGGGTGTCGCAAACAGTTTTACGAACTAATTTTACTGGGTACTGATTGAAACGTGTGCTTAGAAAGAGATTTGGAAACACAACGCCTTTCATGTTTACTGATTCTGGATCTGATTGTAAATAGTACAGACCGCTGTTGATGGTTTGATTACATGGAAGAAGCTCAAAGTATATGTGTACATTCCTTTCCAGTCCCACCAAGTGTAAAGCATATTTTAATTTAGATGAAATTTGTCTTTCGCCGTACTTAACCGGTGACCCTGAACCCCCATGATTTCTCATCGCACGTTGTTGTACCCTACTGAGAGTTGCAGTGAGAACCCTCAGAGTAAATAATTCCTGTAAAATCCCACTATACTGACAGTAGCACTTTTTTAAGTTTGAAGACCTGGTTTTGGGATGCGCAAAGATGGGTTGTCCCGATGTTAAACATTGTATTTCCTTTATATTATTAATATATATATATATATATATATATATATATATATATATATATATATATATATATTATTTTATGTATGTCATCTACCGAACTCACTTAAGTTGGTATAATTTGGTTGGTTGGTTGGTTGGTCTATAATTTTACGTACGTACACCTACCTTATTTTGCTGTCGATCCTGTTCCTGAAAGAAAAACTCACTTTACTTTGCCGCAATTTCCTTATTTTTCTCTAGCGCAGCATATGGTAGTCCCATGTGGTGTATTCCACGCTTGAAGAAAATACGAAATGATCTTGCGTTGGACGTAGTCACCCTAGTCCCCCAACAACTAGAATTTCGGCCTTCTACGCCTTCTGCCACCCCGTTCTGCGATTTCCTCGGAAGATAGTCTAACAGTTGTCGCAGTTCTTGATTGAGGTGAATAGCAATCTTTAGAAAAGCCTTTTCTGCCTTCTTTCGGATATTCTGATGTAAGGGAGTCCCTGTTTGGGGGACCTGGGAGTATCCTGTTTCTCAGTATATCTGGTCGTTTCACTAGTCTGCTCTAGTGATTTCATGTAGAATTTCATTGCGTAGCCTCACGTGATCGACCCGAACATCAAGACGCTTTAGAAGTTTGTTTCAACCAACAACTGTATCGTCGGCATATACGGATATATTGGTGTTATTCTTCCTCGGAATATTACTGGTGAATATATTGTAGAGATGTGGTGCTAGCACAGCTCCTTGCGGCACCCCAGGCTCCATGGATCTTCTTGCTGATCTGACGTCGTCCATTTTAACGGAGACACTTCTGCCTCCTAGGTACTAATCAGTCTGCTTGGTTATCCACTTGGAAAACCCATCTCTATCATCTTGTAGATAAGCCCATCGTGCCATACTCTGTCGAAAGCTCTTTCGACATCGAGTAGGACGATTGCCGTTCCATATCTTCTTCGATACTTCTGCAACGTATTCAGTCACGTTCAGAAGCTGAGTAGCTTTTCCTGAATCCGAATTGGAAGGATGTTATTATCTTCGACCACCTTCTCGAGGCTTCTCAGAACGACTCTTTCCACGATCTTGATTATTGCAGGCAGTCAGTTGGCCGGCCTGTAGTTCTGTGGGAATGTTTTATCTTTTCCAGTTTTCGGAAGCATTCTTATCATTGCGTATTTCCAACTATCCGACAGAAACCGCAGTCACATGCATTTGCAATGATGGTGATGACTACAATAACTTTCGTTGGTCTTCAGCATGTGATTGGTAACACCATCGCATCCTGGTGTCTTCTTGATCTTCAGATGGTAGATGATTTCCTTGATCTCCTTCGGAGTCGCAACCTCCGGTAGTAATCTAGGTCCGAATTGCTTCCTGAAGTCTCTGACCGTCCTCTTCACCATTCTCTCATGGTTTTCGTTTTGATCTTCATATTGATTCAAAATACACTCTCTCGAGTGCATCTGGTTGTCAGATATCGAGTACATCCGCCATGGTCCCAGCTTTTTCAGCATCACTCACGGCTCTGTTTTTGTTTTGACCGCCTTATAGTCATCCCACAGCATGCCGTTTCCTGTTTCGAGTTCAGCTAGGCGATCGTCTCACCTTTTTCCAGGAAAACTCATCAGCGCTTTTCTCTGTGCTTTAGTCGATCTAGTTAACTCCTTAACTAGATCGACCGTCTTGTTGGCCCGGTATCTTCTCTTGAGTACCCTACGCCAGCCATTATCCTCATCACCAATCGAGGAATTTATCCGTAGGGATGCTTCGCTGGCGTTTCCGTCACCTCCGTCGTGCATTCTTCTGCTGCATCGACTAGTGCCGTTTCCAGGCTAATCATTTCACTTTCCAGTTCTTGCACTGTATTAATCTTCGGGATATGGATTTTGAGGATGAGCTTCCCCGAATTCCCAGTTCTCCCATCTCCTCACTACTACATTTCTTTTTCTTACATAATCGGGTTATGACTGGATGTCCCGTCGTACACGTCCATGTCCAGTGGTATATCTTTGACCACCGCAATGCCCAAGTCGTCCGGCAATGCCCTAGAAGGCTGAAATATGGGCTCTTCAGGAGCAATCACGATTGCTCCCATAGCCTCCACATAACTTTTCAATCTGCTTCCGTTGGTATTATATCTCCTGCTATTTTTTTTTCTTATGTGGGTTGCTATATAGAATCCACTTTTCAATTTGTTTAACGATCTCTTTTCAAATGAAAGTTGATATAGCATCCACATTCCTTCTCTTTGCACTTTGTTCAGTTGTTTTAAATACCGTTGTATTGTGGGCCTTGAAGTTTTAAGTTTTGTAGCTAATTCCTGGGAGGTTTGTTTGGAGTCAGTTTCAGTTTCAACCAGCAACATATCCTTACCAATCTCAATATATTGTCCAGATTTATACCTTCGAAAGGATTGAAATCACCATTCATTTTTTAACCAAAGCTAACCTGTTCTGCTATCCATGACTGTATGATAGTCAGCATTAATGGCATTAGTCGAATTGTTCTGTTTTCGAAACTCAAAAGAATCAAATGTCTAATATGGAACTTATCCACACTTGCCCACACTTTTTTATATAAATACAGGGTGCGACAGAGAAATAGACAATTTTCAATATCAATTTTTTCCGCGCTTCTCTCTAATAGGGATAAAGTGACGTCACAGAAGACGAAAATGTTAAAGAGGTTTTTTTACCTCCTAATACGACCTAAGTGTTTCAGCCACTTAGATACTTTAACTAAGCTATCTATACTCGATAGGCTTTCGAAATGATTCGTACGGTTGACGATTCGTCTTATGTTGGGGTCATGGAATGCTCGAAAGCATTCACAATTGCTGATGCAATTATATTTATCAAGGAAACAATGGGTGAATTGGAGCCAGAAGCCATAAGCACATGCTGGAGGAATTTATGGACCAATCCCGTTCGTAATTCTGAATATGTCCATGCTATTAAGTTACAACTAATTAATACAGTGCTGCAAATCGATGGAGATGGATTTAACGATATGACAGAAAAACTGAATGATTACACAGACGAACAACATGAGGCAATTAACGAACAGGGATTTGGAACATCTTGTCAAATCTTTTTCAGAAGATAGTGATGATAATGATAAAAGTGAACGAGTATCAATCGCATTAACGCTCGAAATAATTAGATAAACTTAGTCAAATATATTTTTAGTCGTGGGAAGCTGTTTATTTTGATTTCAGTAATTTTTTCGAATTTTCATACCGATTTTAAAGGTTATTTGGCAAGATATCAAGATTGAATGCAGATACGGTTTTATGTACTAATATACAACACACATCGCCCAGTAATGTAAACTGTGATTTCGCCATAAAGCTATTTTAGACTATAAGTATCGTTCTTTTTGTTTTGATTGAAACTTTAACCTTTCTGATACTTAGAATAATAATCAAAAATAGTGAAATAAGAAAATATGTATCAAGTAACTAAATAAGTGAATATCAAAAATAGAATTAGGATAAATACGTTCAGAAATAGTTTTATTTGTATGCTTAGTTCAACTACACTTTTTTGGCGCAAAGGTGTACGGAATTTTTCGTTTTTTTATACGACCGCTTTTGAAAAATGTTATGCCTTTTGTAGGCATTTCTGAATATGTGGTCCATCATTATTAAAATGGTCAATTGACTTCTAATACATTGCTCAGAATTGGTAAATTACTGTTGATAGTAGACTGCAGAAATTATTTCACCTGGCTGTAACAGCTCATAAAAACACACCTTTTCTGTCCCTCACATCAGAGACAGAGCAAAATCTTAGTGAAGTGGATATTGGGCTTTTAATTTTTGAACGCAGTCATCTTGCGGTTCCATACATATACCATATTATCAAAATTGACCGGGACTGAGTCATTTAAACAGCGCGCGGCTTGTGAACCGCTTTTTTTCTTAGGTTGGTACAACCCGATGTGACATACATGTAAGTTCGAGCGCTATGTCAATTAGTGTGTGTTTGGTTGTGTCACGAATAGTTACTCTGGCATTTTTCACTCTGCATAAAAGAAATTGAACAAAAAATTTATATAAAATTTGGTGTTTTCAATGGAATTTCTGCAACGAATGCATTGAAAATGTTGCAGATGGCCTAACGAGATTCTGCTATCTCAAGAACCAAAGTATTTGAGTGACATAGAGCATTTAGTGAAGGCCGTGAGATCGTTGAAAACCATGAACACCATGCCAGCCAGCCATCAACCTCTATTAACGACGATAACATCGAGAAAATTAAAAAATGGTGCTCAAAAATCCTCATGTTGGCATTAGAGAGGTAGCAGAAGATCTTGGCATCTCTTATGGTTCATCTCAACACATTTTGGTTGATATTCTGGGCATGATACGCGCCATCTGGTAGGGCTCTAATAATACGTGATTTTTTGGCCAAACATTTTGTTGGCAAAACATGCGTTGGCATGCATGTATCAAATCAAATGGAGCCTATTTCGAAGGCGAGAATAAAGATTTGTATTAAAATTGCAAAAAAGATTTTTTTACCAGTCCCGGTCAATTTTGATCACATGGTATATCAACGACGTTCCAATTTTTTAATATTGTAGTGTAAATGGAATTTACTCTGGAAATGGAATTTACAACTCTGCATGATAAACGGTTATCCCAACTTTAACCTCATCAGTTGAAGTGAACCTTAATCCAGCGAGCCATTTCTTCAGGTTTGGGAAGAGCAAGTAAGCGCTGAGAGCCACGTACAGTGCATGTGGAAGCACTTTGAAGCCTAAACCATGAACAACAACCCGAGACAGGCGCATTTTCGTCGTGAATCACCATTTTCTTTTTTCAAGTTTTCAAGCAAGTTTTCGACAATTAGTCCAGAGTGGAGCGTGATACTCGTTTGATCCGGTTTAGTTAGTTTATTTCAGAGTCAACGTACTAGGCGTTATTTACCAACTGAACCTATAGCTTAAAGTAGGTTTCGAACCCCAGTCGGCATCTTCTTCGGGCTATTAAACCTTGTTTTGTACTTAACCTTAAGCCTTTTGAGCAGCCTACCATCTGGTAAGTACGCAACGTTGAAGACATCAGGCTTTACTCAGCCTCAAACTAGCATAACTGAGAGGAGATTCCTTCGAATTTTACACTCCTGCCTGTTGAAATACAGTATGCAAACCTGGTTTCTCCATGGAGGGTCACTCATTCAAGTACTAGCCTCTACAAGCGACGCTGCATTTCGAAAAAAATCATCCTAATTAATATGGCAGGTTGCTATAATTTAAGTCCCATTAAAGCGTATAAAATAATTTTCGCTTGTTAAGTTAATAGTTGGATTCCTCATAACCTTAACAAACGGCTCTCAGTGTAGCAACAATAGTAAGACATTATATATATATATATATATATATATATATATATATATATATATATATATACAAATTCCATAGCCATTTAAATTCGATCCATCGAAAAATTAAGTTCACCTTAGAAATCGAAGAAGACAAAAAACTGTCTTGATTACAAAGTTTCAAGATGGACGCTTACAACACACAGTTTACCGGAAGCCAACTCATACGAACAGATACCTGAATGCAAGTTCCCATCACCATCCGCCACAACTACAAGGGGTTTGTTAACACCTTGATTTCTCGATCTATCAGCCTAACCAACGACATCAACCGAGCAAGAGAGCTTAAAACAATCACCGATGCTCTAAAGCAGAACGGCTACTCAGTCTATAACGTAAAAACGGGTATTAACCACCAACACCAAAAGCCAAATGAATAAGAAAATAGGTCCGTTCTGCCTTATATCAAAGGTATCACAGACTGTATCGGACGACTGCTTCGAAGACATAATATATCAACCGCATACAAACCACATAGAACTATAAAGTCAGAAATCAGAAGTCCCAACGATCAAATTATTTTAGAAAATCCGGGCGTATATAGCATATCGTGCGAGACTAACAACATGGCGTATGTGCCCGGCTCGAAGAACATAAATTGGCGGTTAGAAACAAACAAACCACATCGGCCCTGTTTCAATATTATCTACAAACAGTTGCGACAAATAACAAATATCCCGAATTACAAGATAAAGGTCATTCTAAAAACAATAGAATTAGAAAAAATTGGACATCTAAACAGAAGAGATGACGTCATAAATCTGCCAGACCCATGGAAATGAGTAACCAACCAACTGATCGAATCTCACCGGTCGCAATCGAGAGAGCAACTGACTACCCCTGAAACACCCCAAACAACAACCTAGGAGGCGGACCTAACACCACAACCAATTTGAAGCACGCACCACTACAATCTCTGGCGCAGATAAATATAAATATTACGCGACGATTTATTAGCTTTCAGTCTTCAGACACGCATTGAGAATGCCAAGTGTAACCTTTGCGAAACGTCTGCAGGTTTCCAACAAACGGAACACAAACAATCAGATGTACTGCCGGTCTAATAGTCTAATTTATTGTTCCATCCGCGAAACATTACGAACTAACAAAATATCATTGTATACAGGGTGTCCGGAGGAACAGGAAAACTGCAGATTTCTTGGGTGAAAATATTGTGATTTAACCCAACTTACCTTAGTCCAAAAGTTAATAGTAACGAAGATACAGGGTGTTAAAGTTATTATTTTATTTTTTATTTTCGTCAATAAATTTCTTTAAAAGTATCTTTCTTGAACGACATTTGGTAGTGGGGGGCTTTTTAAGATAAGCAATTTAAATATCTCGAAAATTTTTATGCAGATTGTAGCGTGCCCTGTCTGCGTTACTTTTCTTCGTTTGATAGGTTACAACGTTTTTGCGTCTTAGTGTATTCGCATTTTTAATAAAAATATTATTTTATCTACCTTTTTTACGTAAATAATGTATACCTTGCAAATGTATACCTATATGTATATTGTATACCTCCGAGATATCTGCGTTTAAATTGTTCATTACACTCTATTAAATTGCACTTTTGAAATGTAACACTTTTCTTAAAGTAGGTAGGCTATGATTACTGCAAATACATCAAGAAGCTTTGGAAATTTAGTTACTGTTCAACTTTTGCATTGATTGTCAATATTTAATATTGTGGGTATTTCAATAGTTAAAATAGTTTTAAATAATACTAATAATAATAATTTAAATATATTATAGTAAAATTGTTTTTAAGAGATTTTCGCTTAAGTTAAGAACAAAATACCCAGATATAAATTGTTTTCTAATGAAGAGATGCGAGATATGATAGGCATATACGCACAGTAAAATTTATTTTAATGGACGCCAGGCTTATCGAAGATATTTGGAAACGAATCTACGGCGAATACAGCCGGATTTTAAGATTTTCAAAAATCTTTACGACAGACTGGGTGAAACGGGTTCTTGCCATCCGAAATGAGACTCCGCAGGTCGTCTGAAGACTCTAACCACCGATCAGAAAAAATAAATTGTGGTTCGCGTAACCGAAAACGCTGAAGTAAGCACAAGACGCATTGCTCTGGGAGTTGGGGTATGCAAGTCCACCGTTTGCAAAATTTTTCACCAGGAGGGACTGTATTCGTTTCACTTCACGCCTTTCTAGTTTCTGGGGGTCTCTAGCTGACCCATTGATATGCCGGAATTGAAAATTCCTGCTATCATTAAAGTTAGAAAGACAAGAAGGATAGTCATTCAATTTCTAGAAGTCCTGGCTAACTTCTTGAGGCTAACAAGAAAGGAAAAAGAGCAAGAAAGCTAGATTTCTATTTTTTATTATTTATTCTCCATCGGAAAAGGGTGGAGTGTTTCGCCGAATGGCGGTCCGACCGATCGAGAGTGACCGATCGTCCGCCATCCAACAGCGCTGGGGTTTGAGCATCATTCTTTATAGTCGAAGCGGACTTACGCAAGCTAGGAATCGAAAACTCGATTCCCTTCTGCTTGCCGCCCGTAAGATGGATTTTTGGGGATTTTTGGCTCAATTTACCCGGGAGGTCCGGGTAAATTTTCCGGAATTTTCCGGATGAGCGGGTTTTCGCTTAGAGAAGCTTTTAGAACAAACTTCTCGTAAGCTTTTTTAAAGAATTGCAAAACCGTGGGGACTCCGGTTTCACTATGAATTTGGGCATTCCGAACAAATCACGCTTGTGTAGAATCTACTGGAAGCTGATTTGCCAGCCAAACTGGAATTTGCCCATTTCTGTCGTATCCAGCAAAATGCCGACCCCATGTTTAAAAAAATATATATTGTTTACAGGCGTAACAACGTTTACACGTAGAGGTGTATTTAATTTTGGAAATAAACATGCGTAGGATTTAAAAAATCCACACTAAGTATCCGAACGTCATTTCCAATACGAATGTAAAATTAATGTCTGCTGTGGTCTTATTGGTAATTATGTATTGGATCCATTCAAATTGCCACCTTATTTAAAGGGCGAACTGTATCTTAATTTTCTTTAAACATAGTTACCCGAATATTTAGATAACATTCCTCTAGAACTAAGACGAAACATGTTGTTTATGTAGGATGCAGCCCCGACACATTTTTATAGACCCGTCAGAGACTAAACAGTGCAACGAACAACGGTACAATGAACAATTTAAACGCAGATATCAATAAAAGGGTAACTCGGAGCGACATTTGCAAGGTATACCTTTTTAACGTAAAAAAGGTTTACAAAATAATATTTTCATTAAATATGCGAATAAACTAAGGCCCATAAAAGTTGTGACCCTACAAACGTAGAAAAGTGTCGCAGACAGCGCCCTATATAAAAAACATTTTCGAGAAATTTAAATTTTTTTATCTTAATAAAGCCCCTACTACTAAATTTCGTTCAAGAGAGTTGATACTATTTAAGAAATTTATTGACGAAAATTGAAAATAAAGTTATAGCATTAACACCCTGTATCTTGGTTACTATTAACTTTTGGTGTGTTTAATGTGTGTGTTACATCTAATATTTTCACGGATGGTAGATAATGTTTCTAAATCATTCTCGAATCATTCCGTTGATCCTGTGAAGCGTCACGACGTTTCACCAAAAAAAAAAAAATATATATATATATATATATATATATATATATATATATATATATATATATATATATATATATATATATATATATATATATAGGACTTTTGTACAGTTCTTCCAACTCATTATTCGTTCTTCTCCTCCATCCCTCCTCAGTTCTCTTTCCTCCATATATAGCTCGTAACATTTTCCTTTCCCACCTTTTCAGTTTCTCTTCCTCTGTTCGGTTTAGCGTCCAAGTTTCACATATATATCTCACATATATATATATATATATATATATATATATATATATATATATATATATATATATATATATATATATATATATGTCTAATTTCGTTTAATTAATCCTATTCCAGATTGGATTAGGAAACATAGATGGTGCTTCAGTGGAAGACGTTACTTTATCGTTGACTACAGCGTCCAGACGAAGCGATGACGATGATCTCAGCCGTAGTCAAAATGACGTTTCAGAAACGATATTCAAAATGGACAGCCTAGACGAACCACCCAGCAAAATTGAAAACGAGAAAAATTTAGAATCAGTGACGGTAAGTGGCCTGTTTCAATATGTGATATTTACTGATAATATGTGAAAATGTTAAGGTTGATAAGACACCAGCAAAAACGCCTGATGATCAACCAAGCGAAAGCAAGAGCAGCAAAAAGAAACGGAAAAAAATGCGCAAGAAAAACGCAGCCAGAAAGTCTCTCACCAACAGCTTCGTCACCAGTCCTACTTCGGAGACTGCAGACAAGACTAACGGATCTACCACTGATAGAAGTTCATTGGATAGTAATTGCTCTGAACCAGAACTGAAAGAAACGTAAGTTAATATTTGTAATAAATTGTCATTAACTCAAGGGAAAATTTCAGTGAGTCAGTGTAATGTAGGCATAATGTAAACTCGTTCAAATATTGTAGTACGTGAAAAGAATAGAGACTTTTGGAGCTTAAATTTAAGTTGTTACAATATTTCGTTTCTGTTCATATATATATATATATATATATATATATATATATATATATATATATATATATATATATATATATATATATATATTCTTTAGCAAACGGAAATGGACTGTGCATAAGGTGATGCATCTTGTACGAGGGTTGCTCCAACTAGAATAATAAATAAAAACAAATATTTATTATTGAAAATTGTTTTATTGTTTTTTAAAATATTTCTCAAAATTTTGTTGGGTTTGGCTCATTCTGAACGACCCGTACAGTTGACTGCTATTTACTTTCGGGCTCATACGCATAGATCCAAGATTCGTCATCTGTGTAGATGTTATACATCGCTCCTTCACGCTGGAACCCGCATTAAAGAATAGTCGATTTTTTTTGCTTATTTTTGCGTACAAACGATGCTAATAAATGTAATATAGTTAATTTTTTTGTAGTGTCAGTAATTATGCAGGAAAAAAAAGACATTGTTCAAGGCAGTAAATATTCATAATAATACGAAAAATAGATAAATACGATCCTAACCCAGAAACTACAAATGATATAAATGTTTGTAGTAATACGCGTATATTTGTAGTGACTGTTAAACTCTTGTTATAACTGCAAAAAAAGAATCAACTGATCAAATAATGATTATGATTAAAAATGTTAAAGCTTAAGAAATTAAACCGTTTGTAGCTTCTTGAACTAGTATACATACACATACATACATGCACATATGTATGCCAGTAAATAGGGCTTCCTAAAGCAAGGAACATTAAAGCATTCTATCTTCCGTTACATAAAACTACAAACAATAATAGAAATAAACAATTTCGTAACTTATTAGATGCTGAGTCATTGTTGCTATTGCAGTATCAACTAACTGGTGATTTTTAGGGAACAAAATGTCCACTAATTAATGGTCATCATCATCATCAGCCTGTATCGATCCACTGCAGGATGAAGACCTCTTCAGCATGCTTCCAACTTTCACGGTCCTGGGCTTTCCTCTGCCACTCGGGTCCAATATACTTAACGATGTCATCAATCAATCGTGCTTTCAGTCTTCTGCCCGGATGTTTGCGATCAAGCGGTATCCACTCCAGGATTGCCTTGGTCCATCTGTCGTCCCATCGCCTTGCTATATGGCCTGCCCATCTCCATTTCAGTTGAAATATATATATATATATATATATATATATATATATATATATATATATATATATATATATATATATATATATATATATATATATACATATGTCATCCAGTTGAAGGAATAGGTGGGGCTCCTTCCCGGTCAAGCAACCAACAAAAGTGTATTTATATATATATATATATATATATATATATATATATATATATATATATATATATATATATATATATATATATATATATATATATATATATATATATATATATATATATGTGAAACTTGGACGCTAAACCGAACAGAGGAAGAGAAACTGAAAAGGTGGGAAAGGAAAATGTTACGAGCTATATATGGAGGAAAGAGAACTGAGGAGGGATGGAGGAGAAGAACGAATAATGAGTTGGAAGAACTGTACAAAAGTCCTAATATAATAACATTTGCGAAAGCGCAGAGACTGAGATGGCTTGGACACGTGGAGAAACTGGGCGGAAGGAGAATGACAAATCTAGTGTTACGCAGTATACCAATAGGGAAGAAGAGGAAGGGCAGGCCAAGAAAAAGATGGATGGGCAAGTGCAGGAAGATTTGTATACGATAAGGATGGGGGAGTGGAAGGACATAGCAAACAATAGAAAGGAGCGGAGAGGGATAGTCTAAACTATGCTGCAGAGGAACTGGTGAAGGATGGGAACCACATATACAATGTTATAATTATATGTAAAATACGTTGTTGCGTATGTTGTAAACACTACGCCCTAGGCCTTCTAGGCCATCAGCTTTTAAATATATATATATATATATATATATATATATATATATATATATATATATATATATATATATATATATATATATATATATATATATATATATATATATATATATATATACATATATACATATATATATATATATATATATATATATATATATATATATATATATATATATATATATATATATATATATATATATACATATATACATATATATATATATATATATATATATATATATATATATATATATATATATATATATATACATATATATATATATATATATATATATATATATATATATATATATATATATATATATATATATATATATATATATATATATATATACTAGTTCAAGAAGCTACAAACGGTTTAATTTCTTAAGTTTTAACCTTTTTAATCATAATCATTTTTTGATGTCAGTCTACAAATATACGCCTGTTACTAAAAAAAATTTATATAATTTGTACTTTCGGGGTTAGGGTCGTTTTTATCCGACAACTTCGTTATTTTCGATTTTATCCGATATTTATTTGCATGAATAGAGTTTTTTATCTTGTGACTACAATAAGCTGCAAATGATTTAGCACTAATGTCATTCCTATTTTTGGTATTATTATCAATATTTACTGCCTTGAACATATCTATTGTTTTTCCTGCATAATTACTGATACTACAAAAAATTAACTATACTACATTTATTAGCATAGTTTGTAGGCAAAAATAAGCAAAAAAATTGAATATTCTTTAATATGAGTTCCAGCATGATGGAGCTGTTATACTCGGCTTTTGACGCATCACGATTGTATTTTTGAGCATTTCTTTGTATCGATCGACAGGAGCCTTTTTTGAGCGATTGTCAAATTATGCGGAATCCAATGCGCACAAATCTTTTTCAATGCTAAATGTTCATGGAAAATCTTATGTTTGCTGTCATACTAATGCACAGGGATGCCTCCATCTCATGGTCTGTCACATGACGATCTTGCTTTTCGGTCGACCTTCTTTATTCGTCCGTGAGCGAACAACTGTCACGTTTGAATCCACTAAATCAGTGATTTTAAATGGTGCTTCATAGCCAAAAGTCGAAGCGAGTTGATCGATGCACTGTTGTTGAGATAATCCATGTTGAAAGTGGTAGTAAATCATCGCATGAAAATTCTCATAAAATTTTCAAGTCACTAATCAACACAAATAGCGTCCTTATGACAAAATGTTCTAAATACAGATACAGTCCACAATATCAAACTCTACGATGTATGTCAGATGGTGCCTAGCCACACCATTTTTGCCCATTCAGGATACAAACATAGGATCTCTCGTACTCATTTTGGTAATAAGATATGCTTTCAATTCTTCTATTGGAATTTTTGGTCTGAAACACTAAACTCAAAGAGATTTAGTACTAAACTAACTAACCTATATGATGCTAACCATATTAGCATCATCAGAAGATGATTTAGCCACATTCAGGGTGGTCCAAAGAATTGTTGATCCTTGGTTACGCTGTAGAAAATTTGGAGAAGGCGTAGAAAGGTGGGGTCGGTTTTCGGGGTCTAGTTCGTTTCAGAGAAATTTAGTCATAGCGAGAGGTGCGCGAGTATTATCGCAACAACAGTTCCGAGGCTCATTTCCACCTTAATGCCCATGTCAATAATCAAAATTGTCGTTATTGGTGTGGAGAAAACCTTCAAAAGAAACATGAAAGGCCCCTGCATAGCCCGAAGGTCACAGTTTAGACTGTAATGTCGGCATCTGGAATAATCAGCTCGTTTTTTTTCGAACTGCCGCGCAATTCTCAGCGTTATGACTACATGCTACAAACCTACAGAAAATATTTTACTGAACTATAGATAAGTAGCCTCTATACTACCATAATCCCGGATGAGTGGTTCACTCTACGATGCTCACACATAGAACTGGTGTTCAACCATCTTTATCTCTGATATCTGGGTAACAGGCGTTGGCATCAGTCTCAAGAATATTAGAACAGTTCTCTACATGAGTCTGGTTGGTTACTCTTCTATCGTTAATGAGGAGCCTCATCTAACATTGGTAACCTCGGGCGAGGAGAGCCCCACTAGCTTAGTCTAGGGCCCCTCCGTTTGGTGTAGGATTCGTGGGGCAGCAGTTTCCGATGATAAGTCGCTATGCAACCATTACCTGAAACTGAAAGGTAAACTGGCGTTTCTAGCGACAGATTCACTGTACTGCTATAATTGTGGGAAAGTGTTGGTTCCATGATTCTCCTTGGAATTCGGCTTCCTGGTATTCTGTTCTATTCTTCGATTAATTCTCTTTTTCATGGCCTTTATTTTGTCTACGTTTATTTCTAGACCGGCTATTCTGGTGTTCTTTACTTTTCTTGATGATCTTTTCGACCGTATTAATATATTTAGGACATCTGCATACCCTACGATAGTAGGGTAGATAGATATATTTTTCTTTATTTATCACCGTTCACTTTACGTCTATGTTCATGCTACTGATGGCTTCAATCACATTTTTTTACATAAACAATTCATCTCCCTGCCATAAACCTGTTCCGCTGCCTGATAATTCTGTTTGTTTTGATCTTTGTAAGTTGTGCAAACCATCTATATGACATCAGATACATAACTGTATGTCCAATCAACCGTTCTAAGATACTACAGAAACAGTTTTTCCAGCTGAATGGCCGTTTGCAGAATCCTGTGTTTTTTTTAATAATATTACGCTAAACTTGAAGAGATTTACCACTAAACACCAAATCACTTTTTTTGAACTGCTCGGCGCGCGTTCCGCTAACCATGTTAACATCATCAGGAGATGATTTCATCTAATTCTAAAACTAAACTATGTACTATTTATATGAAAAACCCTACCTAACGAAGCGTGTAAAAATCATGAACCGTGAAGTTTACTAATCCTTACAGTAATAATTGAAAAAGTTGACTGAACGGGATAGGTCCTTTATCTCGGTTCATGCTTTTCTTACATTTTTCTATTTGAATGCATTCATATGCATCCAAAGCCCTATTATTATTAACACTTTTAATTAGTCTTATATTACTAATATCTATACTGTGGTCGTTGTTCGATTGCATGGTGGGCAACACAAGATTTTTCATTTCTCCCATATCTAATGTGGGCAATATGTTCTTTATATTTTGTCAATATGGATCTTTTTGTTTGCCCAATATACATTCGATCACAGTCTTGACAACTAATTTTGTAAATCCCCGACTTTTCATGTTGCTCTACTTTATCCTTTGGATTACTTAGAACTTCTCTTAATTTATTATATGGTTTGTACACAACCTTAATGTCCACTTTTTTCAAATTTTTGTCTAACCATCTTGTTAATTGGGCATCAAATGGTATTACCGTGAATTTCTTTGTATATACCTTTGTACAAAGTATATAGAAGTGTGTGTTTTCTTCTTCTTTAATCTTGAAGAATTCTTCAAGATTAAAATTTTTCCTGATGCACTCAAATCTTTCTTTGGTAGAATTAGATTCTATTATTCCTTCTACGAGACTATGTTAATATAAAATCTACAATCAAATTTTAATTAATATGTTTGATTTTGAGAACATTAAAAATGTGTTCAAATAAATTAAATTTTTATTTCAGGATAAAAGCGGAAAAAGCTGAAAAGGAATCAATACAAAACCAAGCCGATAAAAACCTAAAGCGTGTGGATGCCGACTTCCATTTCTTCAGCGACACCGAACTAACTTCAGGCAATGCTGAATCTCGATCCAGTTCTCCACTAAACATCGAGTCAGTTCAGTCCGATTCTGAAATCGAGATGAAGTTGCGTATCAAAGGTAAAATTTTTTGTTTATTGTATTGTAGTGTATAGTTTATTGTATTGTAAGTATTGTTGATAGCTCAAATCGAAAAGTGTTGGTGATGTATTAAAAGTGTCTATTTTAATTATGCCTTAAAAAGTCTTGTTGTTTTGCAGCGATGTAAAGCCTACAAGTATCAAAAAATGTATTGTACTAGGAAGGTTAGTTGAGAAACAGGTGTTTTCTTGTAACTGGTAGCAAGTACTGAGTGTGTGGCTTGTGGTGATTTTGAATACCTTGAATTTTGAAATTCAAGAAATGTATACACTGTATATTGCATACATTTCTTCCCTTCGCTATTATATATGGAAATGGTCAAATACATCGAGAACGCTTTGAGATTTCTTAATGAAATTTTGTACACAAACATCAGGAAATGTTTGCCACTTTTTGGGTATATTTTTATTTAATTTTTTCTTGTCGGATATTTAAAATCCAAGGCTAACTTGGATTTTTTTTAATGACAACAATATTTGAATTTGGCATTGTTGGAAAGAGATTTTTTTCTAAATATAACGAGGTAAATATTGTATGGTATTTTTTAATATAATTTTTTAATTATTTGCGGTCTATTTTAGGGTAAATATATTTTACATTTAGTAGGCTATGAAACGATGGATGACAGATTGAAGTATTTGATTACGCTTGACAACTGTTAACGTCAATTTCTAAATTTCAAATATCTTTCAATTTTTATATGAAATTAATATGTTTTTATCTGAAAAAGAAACAATTTAAATACTAACAATTGTTGGATACGGTGACAGAAAACGCACTTATGCTGAAGTTTGTCGAGTATCTAACTAAGTACATCCGAATAAAAACATCACTAAGTCAACAGTTTCAAAACGGTGACATTAAAAGTCGTCCAAAATTAGGAAGACAAAAAACAAAAACTAATGACGAAAATTCGTTGAATGTTTTAATTGATGTAGTAGACCAGTGGTGGCCAATCCGTCGATCGCGGGCTACTGGTAGCTCGCATGGACAATTTCGGTAGCTCACGGCTATAAGTAATCCTCAGACGTCGAACACATAATCAACTCGTAATTGCATTAAACAAGTTTAGATAGCTCTCTCTATTATTAAAGTAGCTCAACACATTGAAAAGGTTAGCAACCCCTGTTATGGATAATGGTAACGTTTCGACTGGGTTTAAGGAAAAATACTTACCATAAATTTATCCAACGATATTTTAATTTTTTTAACAAAAAGTTTCCTTAAAACATGTATCCAAAAGACAACAGTTTCCATGTAAAACAGGTCATAACTTTATTTTATTATCTTAACAATTTGCAGCGTCACATCATGTTATTTATTTAGATCCATCGGAATTCAGTCTTTTGTTGCGTTAGCCTAAATTTGGTTTGTTTTGCTACAAAAAAAATAAAACTGTCGTTTTATGTCAAAGTTGAAATAACTAGCACTAATTTTTCTTGTTTTTGACCCTCGTTGTAAGAAACTTTTTTCTATAAAATTCTGTGAAAGGCTGTTGGTTAAATTTACTATAATATTTTCCCTTAGTAAATTGCATTTTTTAGGCCCGATTATTTCGTGGAGTTTGATGACCTGGAGTTTTATACGTTTTCGCTTACAAAAATGAACTTGTGCAATGTTGCTGAGCTTTATTGAAGATGAAATTAAATCTTCAACGGATCGTAATCGTGCGATAAAACCTACAACAAAATTGTTTTTGACATTGCGTTTCTACACTACTACTACGTATGTTACTTGCAGCTGGATATTTCGCAGGAGTAAGTAAAACATCTGCAAGTACGATTGTCACCCAGGTAACTTTGGCGATTGCATCATTATGTGGAAGCTTCATCAAGTTTCGAGAAACAGAAACAGATCGCCACAAGCTAAAAGAAGAGTTCTATGCTATTACAAGGTTTCCTCATGTTATCGGTACTATCGATTGCACTCATGTCTGTATCATTTCACCAGGTGGAAATGAAGCAGAAAAGTACCGTAACAAGAGGGGGTATTTTTCATGGAATGTTCAAACATGTGATGCACGCCTACGTATAATGGATATTGTTGCACGGTGGCTTGGATCAACTCATGATCAAACCATCAACAGCAACAGCAGAATTAAAGGAAGGCTGAAGGACAATGAATTCCGCACATCAATAATCTTATGTGATTATGGGTACAGCAATACCAACGTCTTAATAGTACCTTTACAACACCCAAATACTCAAGCAGAAATCATTTTTAATGAATCCCATATCCGAACAAGAAATTGTGTAGAAAGATGTTATGGAGTTTGGAAACGCAGGTTTCCTATTCTGTCTAATGGTATGCGTGTGTCATTGGAACATTCCAACGCGATAGTAGTTGCAACTGCTATTCTGCACGATCTTGCAATAGATGAACATGAAAAAGAGCCACCAGTCGAACACGACTTACATGAGCTGCAAATAGAGCCTCCTATTATTCAAAATCATGATGTCCATGAAAACAACACAATGCGAACATCACTGATTCAAAACCCTTTTTCAAATCTGATATAATTTAATACGGTTTAATTATGTTGTATAGTGAAAAGAATGTATTGTATGTTTTACTTTGTATTTTAGTATGTAATTTTGCCTCCTTATGCCTATTTAGCTATGCAACTATTTTGTTCGCTTAGAACAAATAAACATTTATCTATAAGAACCGTAAATTGGAAAATTGCGTTTTATTTCAAGCCTCATGATAATACATCAATTTCTAAAATAATCCTCTTAATGCTAACTATTTATTCGTCATCTATGATGTTAGCTAATTAGGTAATATTCACATCTATTAATAAACCATAATTATAAACATAGAATGCCTGTGTGGTTGGCCATACACTGTGATTGGCAAATAATTGATTAATTAAGATGTCTTTTTTCTGGTCAAATCTTCGTACATTTTCCCACTGTGTCCTTGCTTGATATATTATCATCATCAGCCCGTGTCGATCAACTGCAGGATGAAGGCCTCTTCAGCATGTTTCTAATTTTCACGGTCCTGGGCTTTTCTCTGCCACTCGGATCCAATACACTTAACAATTTCATCAATCCATCGTGCTTTCGATCTTATTCGCGGACGTTTGCGATCAAGCGGTATCCACTCCAGGATTGCCTTGGTCCATGTGTCGTCCCATCGCCTCGCTATATGGCCTGTCCATCTCCATTTCAGTTGCTTTACTCTTCCAATAATGTCACAGACTTTCGTTTGTTCTCTGGTCCATGCGCAGGACCTTCTGTCTCGTCTTGTAATGCCAAGCATACATCTTTCCATTCCCCTCTGTGCTACCCGAAGTTTTTGAATTGATTGCGATATGAGTATCCAGGTTTCACTTCCGTATGTCATAACGAGTAGAACGCACTGATCGAAGGCTTTTCTTTTGTGGGAGTCTGCTCTTAAACACAATGTTGAGCCTGCCAAATGCCTCCCCGCCGTTTAACACGCCGTTCCACCTCCCCGGAGGTATTCCCCTCCATTGAAATCCTCTGCCCAAGGCATATAAAGCTATCCACAATTTCCAAATCTCTTCCTAAAACTGAAATTCTTCTGTCCTGGGCGAAGTTATTGAAGATAACCTGACTCTTTCAGGTTCATTTTCAAGCCAAATGGTTCGCCAGCCCTTTGCAGTTCTTGTATGTGTCTTTGAAGCTCCTCTGGGTCTTGTGAAAGGAGAACGATATCATCTGCAAAGCTAAGATGGTTTAAGTTTGCACCATTGATATTTGCACCATCCTGTTCTCAATCCAGTTTACGGAATCCTTCTTCAAGGCCAGCCGAGAAAATAATAGGTGATATTGAGTCACCCTGCCGTACATCTCGTTCTACATTATTTCCCACTTCAAGATCATCAAGGTGAATTGTGGCTGTAACTCCATCATATATCGATCCTAATAGGTTTACATATGCTTTATCTACCCCTTGGCTAAGCAGTGCATCCATTATCGCATGCTTTGAGATGGAGTCAAATGCTTTTTCGTAGTCGATAAAAGCCAAACACGGTGACATGGTGTATTCGTTGTGCCTTTCTATGGCCTGCTGTACAACCTCGATGTGATCCATTGTACTGAATCTGTTTCTGAATCCTGCTTGTTCTCATTCAGGTTGTGCATGATTAAGTTTTTTTTTAATATTCTTTTAGAAATTCTCTTAGTGAAAACTTTATACATTACTGATAGGAGGCTTATTGGACGGTTCTTTAAATTTTCCAGTGCTCCTTTTTTATGTAAAAGGATCACTTCTGCATTTTTCCACAAGTCATGTAATTTTCATTCTTTGAGACATTTTGAGTATAATTTTGCCAGTTATGTAACGTGCGACCACTAGCTTTTAGCATTTCGACTGTTACACTGTCCTTTGTCCTTTCCTGGAGCGTTGCCGTTTTTCATCGATTCTGTAGCATTTGTTAATTCCTCCACTAGGATATCTGGGTCTTGTGGGTATTGTTGTCTTTGATTGGTTCTGATCTTCATATAACGGGGAATAAAATTTTCTGACCACCACTAACATTTGCGTACGCGCCCGTGCACACGGTGCCATCTTCACGCCTTAAGGCATATATTTGCGTTCTTTTGTTTAGCCTTGTTAATTCCTTTGTTTTCTTCCAGGGTTTTTTGTAAAATCGGCGCGTGTCCTCTCTGATACGTTTTCTTATAGTTTTGCAGAGCTCAGTGCACTCGATCCTGCCAAAAGGACTACCTGCATTTCTCATTGCCCTCCGTTTCTTCATTAAATCAATGGTCTCAGTGGAGATTTTTGCATGTTTGAGACATTTTTCTTCTGGTGCTATTGAAGCAGTCGTTTGAAACACATTGTTGGCGATTTCTTCATATTGAACTGATATATATATATATATATATATATATATATATATATATATATATATATATATATATATATATATATATATATATATATATGTATATATGTATATGTATATATATGTATATATATATATATATATATATATATATATATATATATATATATATATATATATATATATATATATATATATATATATATATATATGTATATGTATATATATGTATATATATATATATATATATATATATATATATATATATATATGTATATGTATATATATGTATGTATATATATGTATATATATATATATATATATATATATATATATATATATATATATATATATATATATATATATATATATATATATATATATATATATATATATGTATATGTATATGTATATGTATATGTATATATATAAACCCTGCTATCATTTCTGCACCATTTCACGAATAGGTTAATTGAGCGTCACCAAAAAGGAGTACTGCTAGAGTGTTCAAATAAAAAATATATTGTTTTAAAAGGTCTTTCTGAACTATTCTATACAAAAAATATATTTATTTTTCAATATTAAAAATTTTTACGAAAAAAACCATCCATACTATATATACACACCCTTTCAATGAAACATCTTTTCTGAGTCCTGTATATAACGTGTTCAGATAAGCGCCAATTTGACGTCCTCTTAGAAGTATATTTTTCATTTTATCCACTATTGTGCGTCCGCAATGTTGCCAGTTCCACTATCTGTTGTATTTTGTGGTTACTGTATATAATATTACATACATACGCGTATCTGGCGTCCGGTTTGTATATTAATTACACCTTATCGCTTATATGACGTCCTTTTCTTCCAAATAACTGTAATATTATTTTAAAAGATATTTGACCCTGAAGAATTTGTCAAGGAGGCGCCGCAAGATTTATATATCCGAAAATAACCGAACGAATCCGAATTGAAGGCTGAAATAAGACCGAATTAAGACCATCTGCATATTACATGCATTTTGGTTTTGTAATACAGGGTGATAAATTTATTATCGTGAACGGATTTTTATTAATTTTTGTTAAGTTAATTATAACTAATTAAATTAATGTTAATACTAAATTAATATTATAAATTAATTAAAAAACATTTGTAAAAGTAGATTTTGAAGCCAAAACGCTACATATACTATATATAAATTATACATTTGTAATACAGAATATTTTGTTAAGTTTATTATCAGCCAGATATACTTTTTCCAGGCTATTATTTTGACATATTTATAATTTAATTTTGATATATAAATAAAGGTGGGTTTTAAAGGCAAAGGGCAAAGGCTAGCCACTAAGGCCTAAATATTGTCCCAGAACCAAGATTTATATTGAAGATTTTGGATCATATAGTAGATTACCATGGGATTATAGTAGATTATGGGCCCATAAATATAGCTGAAGATCCGGTATTTGCTTTACAAAAGGGTTGATTACTAGCAAAACATTTAGTAAGAACCACTCAAAAGCTATATCGATATACTGAGAAACTGATGAAACTCTGGTTTATCTTTGAATTTGGTTGTTGCCAAAGAACAATATCGAATTAGAAGCCACATGCAATGTCTAATTGCTTTTGAAAACCAAATTCCATCAGTAATGTGATGGAAATTAGATGTTCGTAAAAAATGCGGATTGAGCTGTTAGTCGCACAAAGATACTATCTCTCTCGAAAGTCTGACGAATTTTTGCTGGCTTGATTTTTGAAAGCATGGCTACTTTGTGGACGGACGAATATATAGCGCAAAAGCCGAATTTTTAAGGATAATCTTATTGATGTGCGCACAGTCGTTGATAAGACAGGGAAGCGCTTTGTTGACTATCATATCATGGATAGGGAATTGATGAGGCTGAAAGGACTGTAATCCGAAGAGAAGTTTTAGTTTCCCTTCTTTAGAAGCGGTAAATGCGTTAATGAGTTTTGTAAATATTGCGTTATGAAAAGAAGTTGACGATATTTCTGACCTCAGTGACATGCCTGGATCTGAAACCACGTTATCTTCGCGCATTTTTTGGATCATTTCATGGTCAGTGATGATGGTGACCATTATCTGATTTTAGGGGAGAATATCTTTAAAGAATTTTCATACAGTTGATCTGAGAGCTTGATGTGATCAGATAAAAAAGAAACACTTCCCAATTTTCATCTTTATCTAGTCGAAATCTGAGCAAATGTTTAAATATATACTGACATCGAGAATTATTAGGGCCTAATGAGTTTAGTTTTTTTTTTCTTTTTACACTAAACTAAATATTTCAACAGTTCAAAGGAATGTTTAATACTGGAGGATATGTTTCCATTAAAATATTGCCCTTTTATATTAATTATAAGTTACGTACAATATACGAATGCCCTTATTAATCTATTCATATGTAAGCTGAAAAAAGGACATTTTATAACCCAATACCTTTACCTAAAAATATTTATATATATAAAATTTAACAAACATGTCTAATTGGGGTCATTAAAAGATGATTGTAACATTTCATGATGAAAGTATTCTTAGTGTTTATTTAGTTTTTTATGGAATTATTAGGGAAGGAAGCTGGATATGATTAAAAATGTACCTGTAATACCAATAAAAGTTTATTTATCAACTATAATACCTATATAATGAACTATTTGCTAAGTATTTTTTCTGTATTCATTTTGAATATATACCTTAATTTGTGGCCATGTTTTGTTATCGAATATTCCAGGATGTAATATTTTAAGTTCATCTATTTCACCCTTTTTAGGGGGAATTTTATTTTTAATGTGATTTTCAAAATATAACACTACTGTTTGTTTTTGTTCGGTAGTCCAACGTATTAACTTTCTTTTCCTCTTTCTCTCGGTTACTCTAGGATCTTCAGTAGCTTCAATTTTATCATCAACGCTTTCTAGTAAGTCCATATGCATTTCATCTTCTTTCAACTCAGATTCGCTTTCGCTATCAATACTTCCATCATCGATAGTTAAAATATCGTCTTGTAGATCTATGTCTATTTCATCCAAGCTCTTACCCTTATAAGAACCTGCTTCACCTTTTTCCATTAACATCAATAGTTTGGAAATTTTGGCCGTCTGATATACATCATCAGGCAATCGATAAATTTGTTTATGTACATTGCTCGTATGTCCCATAAACGTGGCTAACTGTTCTATATCATTCGGAGACATATTAAAGATCTGAGTTATTGTTGCCAAGTGTTTTCGTAGTCTGGTGGATGTTATAGCTTCTGGATTTTTCAGTTTAGCGACTTTCACATGTTTTTGCATAACCTGGTATCCTGTGATTGGGTTAGATGTGTTCAACTTAGGAAACAAATATACATTAGTGTTACTTACAAAATTGCTTCTCAAATTAATTAAAATTTTTACATGATCTTGCAAATCTAAACTGAAAAGAACCGGAACACCACGTCCACGTTTTCCACGCATCACTACACGTTTAAATTTTGTCAGCAGTATTTTTTCGGTTGTAGTAAGGGTATCATTAAATTCTTCATAACTTTGATAAACAGGTGTATGTTCATAAATATGCAGAGGGATTCGTTGCATTTCCCCTACTCTTTTGCGATTTAGTAATAATAAGCGGCAAAAAACTGTTTCCATCAATAATTTGTAAGCATCTGTTCGCTGTTCGTCATATTTAAGTATTTCTACAGCTTTAGATGCAGTTTTTAAAAGATAGTTCCGAAATGTCTTTAGATCATCTGCTAAAGGTAATATGGTGAGTTTATTCCATTTTTTTGTGCTTAAATCGAAAGCAGCCATTGTCGAAATTTCAAATTTCCAAGAGTCTTGTAAAAGCTGTTTGAACGTTTGAAAATTTGCTTCCTCCTGCCCAGTTGATAAGGTGGAATTATTAAACTTTCGCTTTAAAGTGAGAAGAATTGCAACATCACAACATTGTTTCAGTGATGTTTGTATGTTCATTGCGAAAGTGGGTGAACCAAATACTTCTTTAATTGGATCAAAGTTAGAAATTTGTTTTGTTGCTTCAACAAATAAATCAAAATATTCTGGCCGGAGAGCGTCATACAAGTTCCTAATTGTGGGATGCAGCTCCTTTACTCTTAATAGTATTTTACCAAGCTCGCGCATTTTTCGAGAACATACATGTACTAAATGTTTTTCTCTATGACTTTTTAAATAGCGAGCACCAAATTTACATATTAGAAGGTCTTTCTTAACAGCTAGTGATATTTTATCTGCTTTCATTCTCGGAAACACTATTTCCCGTAAATCATTATCTATTGGTAAATGTTTCACTAGAACATCTTGAGAATCACTCAAATGAGAAAATATTGTACTTTTTCCTGGATTTTGCCAGCAATATTTTACATGTCGCCATAGGTACCGTGATTGATAGTATCCATAACAATATTTACATGGTGCGTAATCAGAACGGTGATTTGAAATCTGACTTTTCTTTACCGGTTTAATACATTTGTCGATATTTTGCAAGTGGTTTCCTTTTTTTCTCAAAGCTGCAATATGTTTTTTACGAATTGAATCTTTACATTTATATGAAAGTATCCTTTGAACTTCTAATTCAGTAGAATGATTCCTTACTAAGTGTCGTGCAAAATTGAGTACCTTCGATTCACAAAAATAACAAAGGTCTGGCGTTCGAATTACTTTAGACTTTTGCTCCTTTTTGTCCTGAGTTTGAATGTTGTCATTACCTAATATTTTATGTTGATTTTCTATAGAGACACATTGAAAATCGGTGTTTTTGTTGGACATGATGTCTTTAGTAATACTTTGAGCATTCGATATACTCGAATCATTTTCTTCAAAATACACATTTGGATGCTGATCTTGATCATTTATACAGCAGATCGTTTCTTTATCTGAAATTAAGCATATACAGATTATAACTTTTGTTCTATAGTTTATAATTTATAAATATATTCAAGAGGTATATACAATTAAAAACCATTAACATATCTTCATTTGGATATTTATAATAATCACACAAAGAAAAATAAGTATTTAGAAAACAATCCCATCTGTATAATCTCTTTTATTCCAGCATTATAAAATTTGACATCTTTTATAATATATACCATTCATAGATCAAAAAGACGCCAAATTTATTTAGAAGCACTTTAGAAAAAAGATTTAGCGAATAAAACAAAAAAAAAGGTATAATGTGAACATTTTCGTGCCA
This sequence comes from Cosmopolites sordidus, assembly GCA_031761425.1. NCBI lineage: Eukaryota > Metazoa > Arthropoda > Insecta > Coleoptera > Curculionidae > Cosmopolites > Cosmopolites sordidus. The sequence goes on along the minus strand of JARFXV010001537.1, from coordinate 43,098 downwards.
TAACTTTGCTATTGCTTGCTATTTTAAATGTGGTCTAACTCAACAACAATGTACGGAAGTTCTACATTCGAGTTTTGGTGATGAGCCATCATAAATTATAAGTATTTATAGCTAGTTGCAGATTTTACGCGTGAAGTCACATGTCTCATTATCAAATTTCTGAAAGGTCGTCCATCCACATCTGCTGAATAGCGACAACCCTAGGCATTGACAAGAAATAAATCCATATGGTATTGTCTGGGCATTTGGCCATAGTAAAGCCTTGTTGCCGACCAAGGTAATATATTCATGCACTGTTTAAAAATAAATAATTGATCATTGGTTTATCTGACATTGTCGCTAGTGGATTTAGAGGAGCAAATAACTCTAAGTGCTGAATGGTATACAACAATTTGTTTACCAGATGCCATTAGTGAATTTAGTCAAAATATTCGAAGTCGACTCACCATCCTTCATCATCACAATATCGACTTTTGTTTCTTCCCGCTTATCAAACGCAACTTGCGTGGTCTTCAATTTTTAACGCGTGATCAGGCTGATTTTAGAATATTGTAGAACCTTTGCTCTCACCCACGTAGTAAATAACGTAATTAAAATATTCTACTGATCTTCTATAGCGTAGATAATATTTACATAATACTTCATTAATTGAAGAAAAATCTTCTAAGTAGGTCATATTGATTTATTAGAGAATCAAGGACGTTTTAAAAAGAATGAAAATGCAAAAAATAAACCAAACAAAATAATATTATATACCAAAATTACTAATTATTTCTGGCCCAGAATATATTGTTAAAATGTATCAACATTATAATAACAATAAGGAATACTGAAAACATTTCAAAATTTTAGTCTCCTTTTTCTGTAAGAAGCATATAAAATATTAGTCCTAAATAATTCTGAAAATATTTGTTTAGAAATCAATTTTAATACCACAAAAATAAGCTAAAAAATGATATCTTAAATTATGGTAGAATAATGGGAAAAAGCAATTTCAAATACAATAATAATACAATTTCAAAATAAGTAGTCTTATTTTTTTTACATAATTAACAAAATTTTACTTTAGAATTTCGAACGTAAATCGAATTTAAATACATTTTTTTGTTTTATGTGTACATAAGGTTTTGCACAATCTGCGCTTCTACTGTTTTGCAAATGTTCATTCAAATTTTCTAAGAGTTTTTGATATATTTTGCCACTTGTGGGTGTGGACAATTTTATTTATTTATAATATATTCCTGGCATTTACTAAACATTAACAAAATATTAACTGAAACGTTTTCGACGTGTATGTTTTACAAGACCGTTAAATCTTTTTTCTAAAGACATTTAAGAATATGCATCTTATTTCTGATATAATCCTTAATACTTGAAATTTTACTTTAAATTGCCAAACATATTCAAATTCGCGTAACCTAGCTTTTGTCTTCAAACGAATTACATATATGTTAACAGCTAATAACGTCTTAAAGTAACATTACATACCGTCATTATAACCATCAGCAGCTATCAATAATAATTTTAATTCCAGCACTAAAATTAAAAGACAGTTAGTTAAAGGACAAAAGTTGTTATAATATTTTCAAATTCACGTATCGTTATCAAATGGTTACCTTTTTTCTGTTCTTCAACGGATAAACCTTTTGTTGTTTCATATTTGGGTATATATGGTGTAAGTGGATCGTGTTGTACATTAATCACTAAATCGACCATTTTCTTGGTCCTTGTTTTTAATGACATTTTAAACCAAAAATAAAATATCCCTTAAGAAAAGAAACACCTAACCTAAAATAAAGTTACAAAACTTTTTACAGAAACGTATTTTTCTCTCTGCATATATAATAATTATAAATATCTTTAAAATAGAAAGTATGGTTTAATATAATCGAAATAGTAGATATACTAAATAACGAAAGAAGAAATAAATTATAATCAAATTTCAAGTTAATATATGTATATATAATACTAAAATAAAATAATTAATGTAATAATTAATGTAATAAAATAATTAATATTAATGTAAATTTTAATAAAATAAATAATTATGATATTGTACTCATTTAAAATAAAGACTATAATTTTTACGTAAAATATTACGTACTAACTTAGAATATACGAAGAACTAAAAATGAGAGTGGTAAAAAGTTAATCGTTCTCGAAGGCCTACGTTGCCAAATTTACAGGACGCAATACTATCAGTAGGTTAAAATAATATATACACAGTTACAATATACACTAATAATAACAACGCCTCTAACGGAATTAACGCGAACTAAAATATACAGACAACTTTTGTGGAGATATCATTATAGCGTCCACGTATGAACGGTTCTGCAGCTATCTGTAATATATTTTTAATCAAATAATTATCCTTTTATAAGATGGCAGCAACTTCACTATTCTGTAATAAAAAGTGAGCTCGATTGTCCCTAGTGTAGCGGGTAAAAAACATGCGAGAACAATCGTGCGTCCGTATACGGACGCCCTAATGCGGTGGACGCAGAATTTAATGCAATTACCACAATGTATGGACGTCAAAGCAACGTAAAGACATATATATATATATATGTATGTATATATATGTATATATATATATATGTATGTATATGTATGTATATATATATATATATATATATATATATATATATATATATATATATATATATATATATATATATATATATATATATATATATATATATGTATATGTATATGTATATGTATATGTATATGTATATGTATATGTATATATATATATGTATGTATATATATGTATATATATATATATATATATATATATATATATATATATATATATATATATATATATATATATATATATACCCTATTTCCAACACCAATCTAACTTTATTTCTCTCGTTGGGCCCCCATCTGTTTTGTACATATATTATTTCTGTTCCCCATATTTCTTTTTTATTGATTTTTTTAATGAATCCCATTTGCTATGCAACATTTTGGCAGTTCTTCCTGTACAACAAACTGCATTGAACCTTCCTTCAATCAGTCTCCATTTTATATCTGTCTGTTTTCCTGCACGTAAAACAACTTTTTACGTACCGACAATTTCTTTACTTGCTTCAACCAAATCGACTGACAGAACAATTTCGTCACTCGTGAATTATTGCACCGTTTTTTCTCCATTTTAATAAGATGAAACAATATTTTTATAAATCGAATAAAACAATTTTATACTTTGTTATCTATTACTTTTATTTTTAAATTGTGTGAGTATAGTTTCGTAAAACGATGTTACATTCTTAAACACTACTTTAAAACTAAGGTATTACAGCTGTTTATCCTATGTACCCAATTTTACACTTTTATTGGGATTAATTTTGTACAATTTTTTGAATAGTGGGGAATTCTGGAGATCTGTCTAATCATTTAATAGCGATCTAGACGGATCTTTATTATATTTACAAATTTCAATTGCTTCTAAAATGTTTAATATTTTGCTTGTTGGCGCTGTAGTGTAAATCGTTTTACGAAACTATGGTCACACGAATTTAAAAATAAAAGTAGTAGATAACAAAGTATAAAATTGTTTTATTCTGTCACAAAGTAACGGACAAAGCAATCAATAATATTTTTATAATTTCCAAAGTGTTCACGTTAGGTTAGGTTATAAAATGCTATAACTTTCCTCGCCTTCAACTGTCAACGATCGCGCAATTCCACCTACGATTTTGATATAACTAGAACTACTACGCGTTGTTCTCGGTATAACCAAAGGCGTCGGTAAAAAAGGCCAACACCAGATATCCTGAGAATAATACCTGGTATAACTTATTCCGATTATAACTGTTTGCTGTTTATACCAGGTATATACTTGCATTGTAGAATCGGCCCTTACACGCTGTATATTTGCTTTCTTTACCGCTATTCAAGTACATCTTTGACAGTTAATTTTCTTTTTCATCTTAATATTTGAGAAACTGTTTCATTTCTATTTATAAAAATGCCATGGTACATTACAGATTAAAGTGTTCAGATTGCTGAAAACAAACTTAAACGAGCCATTTCTAACCCTACATTCATGAAATGCATCATAGCGGGTGACGAAACGTGGATTTTAGGATTTAGACATGTAAATCAGTCTGAATCAGTTTTCTTTCCGAGGGAGTACCTTCCGGAAGGAATACGATACACTGACATAAGCGTGTCGCATCAAAATTAAGCCTGTTTTGAATGCGACAAATTAATTGTGGATCATTAAACTAATATGTTGTGCTTTATTGAACTATGACAGAATATAAAGGGTGCCCCAAACACAGTTTTTTTTTCACTTGTATTTTACAGTCTCATGCAGTATTTGAATTATTTCACGGGGATTTTACAGTCTCATGCAGTATTTTACAGTATCATGCAGTATTTGAATTATTTCACATGGGAAACCACATGTCGTCTACATCAATATCGTTCAATTTAGACAGAAAGAACTCGGTTATCATGTCGCGATTTCGAGCACCAGTAACAGTAACTGCTTGACCAGTCTCATTTTCGAAAAAGTATGGTCCAATGACGCTTCCAGTCAAATATCCGCACCAAACAGTGACACGTTGTAGATGCATTTGTTTTTCAACAATCACATGTAGGTTCTCTGAACCCCAAATGCGGCAATTTTGACGATTAATGAAGATTAGGATGATTTTGCTCGAAAAATCTGAATTCACTTGTTCAATAACACTGGGGAACAATTTGAAAAATAATTTCTGTTGAGTTCGATATTTAAGCTGTTTTATACGTAAAGTGACATGCTAATTCCAAAACTTTATTTAGTTTTTTTTCTATCACGTCAAGTTTTTTCTCTACTGTTGTTGCGCATCCGACTAAGCTTGGTGAATCACAGATGTCACTACTGCTCTCCTACCGCTACCGGCGAACCTTTTTCGACCTAGGAGTGGGGGCGTGAGTGACGTTGCGTCATCCAAAACTAATTCGGTCGGTTACGCATAAGATCTGCGTATTTGCGATCAACATCTGTGTTGACCTTAAAATGGTCTGTTAATAGAGAAAAACTGTGAATATTTTTGAATTCAGAGATGAAAAATTAGTCAAAAACAAGTCACAGATCCAAGTCAACAAAATTGCTGTTCCCCAGTGTAATCCTTTCAACAAACTCTCTTTGCTGTGCATGGTCATTAGGCTGCAGTTCTTGTGTCAATCGAACTTTGTAATTATGGAGACGCAGATCTTTAGTGAGTATACGCTGTAGAGAGCTTCCTTTCAGCCATACTTTCATTATTTTTTAAATATTGTTCAACAATGCAAGCGCGTTGTTCTTTCGTGCTCCATTTTTACTAACTCTAAACTGTCAGCTGTCAAACTGTTTTTTTTTTGGTTGCCAACACTTTACCGCACAAATGACGGTAAATTCAAATCTTGCGTGAATTATGGGACATCCTTTATAATGGATATCTCAGATAAGGTATTGTTTTTTTCTGGAAACTCGTGGTTATTTTTTCATGGTGGGACATACTTTTCCTTTTGGTCAAATAAGGATTTTTCTATCGTTGTTTCTGTTGGTTGTAAAGTAATGAAATTAGATTTTTTTATAATTACCTTATTCAATTAAAATTACAATTCTACATTTCTGCTTCAAAGTAGTTGCCTTAAGACGCCACAAAGCGCTGGAGCTGATTTGTCCACTCTTCATGTCAGTGCTGCAATCCAGATAGTCGAATCACCTTCAGCTGGTTGGTTACGACCTTTTCGATGTTCTCCAATGTTCAAAAGTGGTGTTCTTTAAGGTGAATTTTCAATCTTGGGAAAAGGAAAGTCGCAAAGATTCAAGTCTGGCGAATAAGGGGCCTGCGGAGCTACAGCGATGTTGTGCAATGTCGCCTTGCCACAGCCCAGGTGTTCTTGATGTGCAACCTCACTCCTTTTCGAAGTATTTCAAGAATTTCTCGGTAATAATGATGGTACACCGTTTGATTTTGATGCACAAATTCCTCTAGGATGATCGCCTGGCTGTCAAAAAAAAGCTAATCACTATGTTTTTGATCTTTGATTTGCTCTTACTGGCTTTTTTGGCCCTGGTGAGGTTGTAGTGTGCCATTCCTAGTTGCTCGAAATTGTTTTCGCTCGTTTTCAGAACGCACTAGGACAATCCGGTTCATGAGAAGAATCACTACCGACCATCAAATGACTCTACTCGTACAAACTCGTATCAAACTCGTACTGAATACGCATCAGATGTGGACCTATCTCCGAAGGCGAAACCAACAGTGTTGTCAGATCGAACGCTAAGCCTCCACGTTCATTACTTTATTTACATACCTCCTAGTTTCACCAATGACTGATTAGTACTAAATAGAATTGGTAGACATGATTGATTCACTCCCGACACTTTTTCATTTGAATAATAAGTAATTAAATCGCAAGGAGGTTCTTACCAAGCCCTAAAACTTTAAGCAATAAAGATTTCTTAAAAGTTTATCTCTGAATTAATTCGATAGAAGAATCAAATGAACCTGCCAAAAGTTGGGAATGGGGTGGCTTTCCCAACGTCACACCCACCACATCACCAACCAGCGAAGTTCCAACCAAAGAGGCACACAAGTCGATGCTCAGCAACATGTTTTCCTTTATGAAATCAAAGCATAACGCCCAGTCACGGTACGACGAAGGTGGTGTTTATCTATCCGACATTACCTCCGATCGAGAGATGGCGGAGATCTACTTCAGCAAGAAGAAGGAGAAAACTGCCGAAGGTATGTTTTGGTATTTTCGTTAGATTGTAGTGCAAGTATCATTAATTTAGTATGTTTTATTTTTAATAAGGCCTTTGTTCTGAAGAAGATTCTTTTATTAAATTCGATTTTTGTATGATGAAGGATATTGCATGAGGAGTACAATGGTTGGATCCAAAGTAATTACGGTGGAAAGAAAACGACTCCCTATCTAAAAAATAACAATCATAATAACTGAATAGGTTTAAATTTTTCGATATACAAAAGAATATTTTATAAAACTAAATAGTATTAACAATTATTTCTATGGCTTGAATAACTAGGTCATTCAGCCAGTCGGGCACATTGTGGTATTTCTTAAATATTACTATTCTAAAACTGAGGGCCACGCGTTGTTAGACGATTGTTTAGTTCACTTAACCACTGCGATTGACTAAGAAAATATACACTTAATAATTTTTTAAGTTGCAGAAGTCACATGTGTAATTTGCATGTTCTAGACAAATGTAATTTTCACACTTTACACAAGCGTATTTAGTTATACGATTTTTCTTCCGACAACAAATGTGTTCTTTCTGGTACCAGTAAACTCTATTTTGGATTTCTTTCTTGTCCCTTCTTCATTATTACTGGATTTTATGTTACAGTGACCAATTCTCTAGTTATTTGCTGTAGGTCTTTAGGTAAACATGACATTTTTATACGTTCTGCTGTGAGTTCCATTACTAATATTTTTATGAACTCCCTTCTGTTTGCTATTACAGGATTAATTACCTTTGTAAATGACATATGCTCTATTTAGTATCGCATAAAAGAATGTCATGGGCCAACGGTTAGTATTTCTGGTAACAGAATATGTAGGACAAAGTTTGCCTACAACGTCGACACTAGATTTTGTTTCATTGTAGAAAGTCACGTCTGTTTTTTTCTTTTCGCCCGTTGTTGGATTTATGGTGATAATGATGCATGATGCATAGAGAATATAAGAGCATTTCTTCCTTTTTTATAAGTATATAAGACGCAAAAGTTAAAATCTCTTGAAAAACAAATTTTGTAGAAACTACTTCTCGATTGCGCACTGATACTAGGTTTGACGGAAGTTGTTTATTTTTCTCACAGTCCCGACATAGGTGAGCTGGTGATTTTTTATTAGTTCGGTGACGAGTTCTTGGCTGGCAAACCAGTTGTCGCCGTTAACCTTCCTTCCACTGCCGCTCACTATTGCACATAGTCTTTTTACCACTATTGTCGACTGTATAAGGCCCATCAGGTTGCACTCCTAGATAAATTTCTAAATTGGCAGTATAAAACATTTTGACTTATACAAGGGCTAGGATCTTATGCTATATTTCAATGGCTTGCTTGGGATGTACTGACGAAATGGACATTTGCCTCTGAATGCTGGCAACATTTCGTTAACTGTCACATACTCACCAACGGAGTAATTTTTTGACAGTCTGCAACGGACATTTTAACAATCTCTCTTATGGGCGCAAGCTTATTACAAGTTTTTCTTGCATCCCGCACAACTTTGTCACCAAAGCGCACATATGGCATTAGGAAATGAAATCTATTTCGCGACATTGTTGTTCGAAAAAGTTCAACACCAGATCCGTCAGAAGTCAAAAGATCTACTCTATTTAGTCGGCTATTCCTATGAAATCCTGCGATGTATAATAAGCCAATAAATGTTTTATTTCAGATTAATCTGTTATCCTGCAGTCTCTTTCTCTACTATATAAATTCTTTTGGATACAAATATACTTATTAGTATTACTGACAGTTATATTTAACATCTCATTATCAAAAAACGCACTCCAACAAGCTAAGACAAAGTTTGCATTCCTTTTAGCTCCCTTTACCCCGGGAAAATGGCTGACAATATTTTGTAACGAGTTCTTACATTCTGAAGAGCTAGCTGTAGTTTCCATATTGTACCACCTTTTCTGAGTACCGTAGTTGCACTTGGCTGTGTAATATCTTCATCATCTTCACTGGATATTTCTTGTTCTGTCTGTGTCCTCCAGTTGATTCTCCACGTAGTCTTCTTCGCCTTCGCTGCTATTCTCTGCTTCCGAAAATACGTCATCATCCATCTCTGCTAATTCCTGCAGAATTTCAGCATCTTCTTCAATAAGGGGCTCAAAAAAGTTTTTCGACTATAAAAATATTATTCATTACACCACAATTTTCGATAATGTGTTGTTATAACTTATCATTTTGCGATAAAAATATGTTTTCAATATTGTAGCAAAAGTACTCGCACGGCATGTGACAATACTCGCGCCCTAGTTACACAGCGTATCAAAGTAAACTGATCGTTTTATGCTCCAACGAATTATCTGGCCGCATGTGGAACACTCCCACCAAATCCTAGTAGTAGTTATGTAAAGGTACTTCCTGAGTAGTTATGTAAAGGTATAATATGACTGGCGTCTGCTAGAAGTCGCGCGAGTAATGGAAGATTAAGAATAAGTTTAGAAATTAGTTCTCTTCCAATGGCGTCTAGGCGGTATGGTCGATGAAACAACATTTTACAAAAAAGTTTTGATTGTTTTAATGAAATTGTCATTAACTTATGCGACCCTATATCTTTCTTGACGAAAACCGGTTTATGCCTCTCAGCTACATATCGGAAGTCAATGCAGCGATTTCAGCACAGGGAAAGTGTGAGTTGCTATATGGTTTAGCCGTTATTTCTGTTAACCTTTTCTTTCCCCATAAAAGATAATCTGGAGCCGTCAAGGTTTAGATTGTTTTCTGTAGGTAACAGCTCTTGGTACAATTTGAATCTTATAGGGAAACGTGAACATGTGCATTTCTCAAAATTCGGTCTAAACTGCGTAGAGAAATTCCCAATGGTACGCCATGTCGTCGAATGTCGGCGTTTCTACAGACTTCTTCACACTTTGCTCTACATGTGAATTATTTTCGGCGCTTGGCACCGTTTTTGGACCTTTGGTGCTGGACCTATCGTTTTGTAAGGCGCTCGATGATTAGTATATTTTCGTGTAAATTCACATTCAAATTCATTTCATTAGGAATACTAATTCTAAACGTTATATTCCAGAGTCTTCATGTTTAAAAAATTCCCCATTTTTTAGTCAACCTGTCTATATTATTTACTCCTCATGAAGGACAAGAAATTGACAATACATCGTTCAATATAATTTTTCATTTAATTGAGGTTTTGAAAAAAAAATCATAAATGGAAAGATCCTATATAAGTTTTATAACAAAACTGTTTTTATTTTTTTTTCCTTATAATTAAAAAGTTATATCAAATTGAAAATACATTTTTAAACCTAGTACCGATGATGCATCGATAGTTCCCGAAAAAACCCGAGCGCGTGTGACGTCACAATGTTCAATATTACAGACAGATGATATGAGTGTTTTAGTTTTTAATCAACTTATTCTTGTTATTATCATCAGTGTATTGATCAATTTATTGAAAATGTCAAATCTAATTAGTTATCGTGCCTGTTTCGTACCATTTTGTACCTTTACTACAAAAATAACTTCCGAAAAAATGTTTTTAAAATGTGGCACAAGATGTTAAACGTCAAAATCAATGGGTCCGAGCAGCATTACGTATTAATCCTAAAACATCAAATTTTTACAACCACCTGTCATCAAATATATACAAAATATTATTATTTATAACATTACATTGATTGTTTATGTTTGGAGTATTTATTACCTGCTGCAGCTACACAATCGAGGCGCTGAGTGTCTTGAACTTTTCTTACTTTTCCATTAATTATTAAGTTAATTGCATCAGCTCTACTCAGAACTTGATGTTCTCGACATACACGTCCTTTCACCGTGCAAATTCAATTTTTGCGGTTTGAACATAACGTATAGCTTTGTCATCGTAACTTTCGCATGACACCCTATAAATCTAATTATATTTAATAGAAATAGTTATTTTCTTATTTACATTTGCAGTATCATTAAAAAAAAACTCAAATTGATGCTTTAGCACCTCGAACGAAACAGATGAATTGAACCGAATGTCATTTTTGATGAAATCTATGACCAGAAAAATATCCACACCAGGTATATTGTTAGAATGTGTCTTTATGAATCCTTTGTCAGACATTACTGAATTAAATCAGTAACCAACAATATTTTTTTGCACAAAATTCAATAATTTTGACAGTTTATACACAGATAATAACCGTTAACAGTATTTTCGTCACGTGATTTTATTTTAAATTTTATAAATTTTAATTAAAGGCAAACAACTTTAAAGTTTTTTTGAATCGATTATCGATATTATTTATGATAAAGTTTTAAAATAAAGTAAAAAATATATAATTATTTTTTATTCAAAAACCCAATTGTTCATAAAGAATAGCTTAATAAATATCTGCTGGAATTCGCAGATTCTTTTTATAACATATCGTATAAATCATGCAATATTCCGATCATACCACTTTTAATTAGATCCTTATATAAAACTGAACATATTTAAATCTCATTGTATATATCATTAATCATAGGCTTGAGCTTCACATTAGTCTCATCACACCCACATTACACTTAGCTAAATATACTTTCAGTGGCTGAGTCGAAGCGCTTCTTTTATGTTTTTGCCTTGTTGTATTAAGTGTTACTGTTACATGTAAAATTTAGATATCGACATGGATTGTGAATCAGGCAATGGACCATCGTTGACCCAAAGTCCCAACAGTGCTGAGGGCTGCAAGAGCATTGATTCTGATTTCGATGAACAAACGAAATTGTAAGTTGAACCTATTTCATTCATCAAACTTTGATTAGCTTTTATTATTATACTTTTTTTTATAGTTGTGTCAAGTAAAAATTTGCAATTTTCTTAACAATGTGGCACAATGTGTTTTGAGTGCTTTTGTAATATATATATTTGTAGTCTATATATATATATATATATATATATATATATATATATATATATATATATATATATATATATATATATATATATATATATATATATATATATATATATATATATATATATATATATATATATATATATATATATATATATATATATATATATATATATATATATATATATATATATATATATATATATATAGATCTATATAATATATATAGATATATATATATATATATATATAATATATATAGATCTATATAATATATATAGATATATATATATCTATATATATATATATATATATATATATATATATATATATATATATATATATATATATATATATATATATATATATATATATATATATATATATATATATATATATATATATAGGACAATTAGCTCTAAATAACCAAAATAATTGCAAAGAACTTGCGAAATATTTTGAACAAATACTAAACTGTCCTGAGCCCTTAAACAAATTAGCAACACTAAACCCTAAACAAACAAACCCAGATTCATTACCACCGAATGAAGATGAAATAATTAGGCAAATCAAGCGGCTTAAAAATGACAAAGCTTCTGGCGAAGATGGAATCACTGCTGAAGTTTTGAAATCCGCTGGTCCAGGTACAATCAAGGAAATAACCAAAATTCTACAAGAAGTTTGGCGAACCAAACGCATTCCGGAAGATTGAAAATATGCTCTAATCCATCCACTACATAAGAAAGGAGATAGAACGGATGTAAACAACTATAGAGGGATATCTCTTCTCCCAGTTTGTTACAAGATTCTATCTCAATGTCTACTAGACAGAGCACAGGGACAGTTAGAACCTAACATTGGTGAATATCAAGCAGGTTTTCGACCGGGCAAATCCTGCCCTGAACAGATCCTGAATCTGAAGTTGATTCTAAGACATCAAAAACTGTACAATAAAAATCTCGTCTGTACATTTATGGATTTCAAAAAAGCATATGATTCTATTGACCGCGAATCTTTATTCCGAATCTTGAAAGAACAAGGACTAGATCTGAAAACGCTGGCAATTATTAAAGCAACATTAACTAACACAAGGTCAAAAACTAAATTCATGGGTGACATCTCAGAGCCCTTCGAAATTAAAACTGGAGTGAGACAAAGGAATGGACTCTCGCCACTCTTATTTAACTGTGTTCTAGAAAAAGTAATACAGGAGTGGCGTGAAAAAAAGTCGGCCCTGACTATTGACCAGCCCATTAAACTGGGGAGAACCAACATCCAAATTGATTGTCTGGCATTTGCTGATGATCTAGCAATTTTAGCTCAAGATGTGTTAACAGCACAGAAACAGATTGAAATCCTAAAAGAAACAACAGAAAATGTAGGACTCCAAATTTCCTTTGAAAAGACACAATACATGACCTACAACAGGCAAAATATTTACAACAAAAAATGCCTATCTAAAAACATAAAACTGAGACATTACAACACAGTTATTAAGCCAGAATGTCTATATGCTGCAGAAACGCTCATTTTGAATAGAAAGAGGGGCAACGAGGACATTGAAAAGAAGGAAAGAAAAATCCTAGGCCCCAAACAAATAAATAGCACAACATACCGACTTCGAGAAAACCAAGAAATCAAACTATACACAGATATACATAACGATATGAGAAAAAGAAGACTTAGGTTTTACGGACACGGATGTATCCGAGTAGGTTAACTAGACAAATAGTCGAATTTTATGAAAATAGGAGTAGAGCTAAAGTAGAAATAATTAAATGAATTGCTGCAATTAAAGAGGACCTAAGATCAGCAAATATTACACAAAGTGAAATTCAGGATAGAGGCTATTTCAGACACGAGGTTAACGTTTGGAAGGTTGGCCAGAGAGAAAAATGTAGGAAGACTGGAACAACTTGGTCTGACGAAAGGAAAAATGCCCATAGCAAAAGAATGATATTAGTATGGGCGCAAAGGAAGGCTAACAACAACAAACGCCTCTAATTGTACTTCGCGTAGTCTACCAGGGCCCATACGTGAATAATAATATATATATATATATATATATATATATATATATATATATATATATATATATATATATATATATATATATATATATATATATATATATATATGACTTTTGCAAGAGAAATCCGTGGATATACACCACAAAATCTTTGCTTCAGAAAGCGGAATGGGAGATTAGCGCTAACCAATCAGGAAAACTGTCAGGAGCTGGCACACTATTTCTCTGATCTCCTCAATTACTCCAAACGTGACACAAGATTCCCCAAGGAAAAGTGTATCCATACCCACTCAGAATCACCACCACCAACACAGGAAGAAATCCACAGGCACATACGCAAACTAAAGAATAACAGGTCATACGGTGAAGATGGTATCACCGTGGAACTATTGAAAAACCTCGGACCAAATTCAATGCAGGAACTTACGCAAATTATCACGAACATTTGGCAAACAGAAAAATTACCAGATAAATGGAAATGTGCTCTAATCCACCCGCCGCACAAGAAGGGAGACAGAACAGAAGTGATCAACTACAGAGGAATCTTGTTACTAGAAGTCACTTACAAAATCCCGTCAGCATGCCTTCTCCAGAGAACACAAGAACAATTAGAACACAAAATTGGCGAGTACCAGGCAGGCTTTCGTCCTGGTCGCTCATGCACTGAACAAATATTAACTTAAAAACAATACTGAAATACAAAGCTATCAGGAACGTCCCAATCATCTGCACGTTCGTGGACTTCCAAGAAAGCATACAACTGCATCGACCGAAAATCTCTGTTCAACATCCTAGAAGAACAAGGACTCGACCCCAAAACGCTACTATTGATCAAGCAGACACTGACTGACAGAACCTCTAAAGTGAAATTTCCGAACCCTTCCTGATTAAAACTGGAGTACGCCAAGGAGATGGGTTTTCCCCACTCCACTTCAACCTGGTCCTGGACAAAGGCATAAGGGAATGGGAAAAAGAACTGAAAAATCAAGGACACTGGAAACCAATACGACTCGGACGATTCAAAAACAACATAGAAATATCATCACTCACAGATAATGAAAAAAGGGCAACCAAACAGATCGAAGTCCTCAAGGAATGTGCAGAGAAAGTCGGCCTACAAATCGCCTTTCAAAAAACCGAATTCTTCTGCTCAAAATCAGATGTCCAAAATTTGAACACCAAATACGGCAAAATAAATAGGGTCATTCACATCAAATACTTGGGGGAGATCCTCGAACCCACTGGAGGAGAGAGTATAGCACAGAAGATGAAGAGAGCATATGGCAAGACACACAATATCTACAATAAGAAATACCTATCCACACGCAAAAATAAGACACTACAACACAGTAAAAGCGGTAGGATACAGACTATATTCTCGAAAGGCCACAGAGAAAATGTCCAACGTAACGGCGGACATAAGAAAATGAATATTGGAATTCTATGGACATATCAGTAGACTCCCACCGACAAGACTCACCAACAGAATTCTTACATACATACAAAGAGTCAAGTCAACCATGGACCACATAAGTCAGAGCTGATCTGGGAAAGGCACAAATGGGTCCGACAGAGATTGAGGATAGAAGAACGTATAGAAACAAAATACATATGTGGAACGTTGCATCAGAGAGCGAAGTTTCGAGGAAATCGGGAACAAAGTGGTCGGAGGAGAGAAAGAGAATCCACGGAGAAAGGATGAGAGAGGTGTGGAGGATCCGAAAGAACACTCGAAAATGAGTCAGAATGCTTTGCGTGATCCAACCGGGTCTGTACGCACCTATATATTTTATCTATATTTTTGGCAGTCTCATACAGAAACATACAGGTAAACAAGCAAAAAATGTATATACGTTTTTATAATATATCAGGGGATAAATAGAACGAAATATATCGGAATGCAATTTTGGAATAGTAAATTCAAAAGAATCTTGTGAACATACACCATATGATGGAGCACTGATAACAGTCACGATTAAAGAAATTGCTCACTTAGTTCATGACAGTGTACTGAAATGTAGTTTTCAATATCTAGAGAAGATAAAAGGAAGTTTAAACCTAAAGAGGCATCTCGCGTTGGACAGGCTGTCACTACAAATGTATTGTTATCATTATTATTTGACGATACTTGAGACTAGTAAGATATGACGAGCTACTTGCTATCGCTTGAATTAGTGAAAAAGTTCAATATGCAGGCGTTGAATTGATCAGTAAATATTTATCATACTCTGCTTTTGTTTACGATTCGTTACTTACAATAAGAAGGGAGGGGGGACTGTGCTTCGACAGTTTTGTCATTGGTAACGAAATATGTATTATGTACATGAGTGTTAGTCAAAAAGGTCATGACCAAAGTTGGGTGCGCCAGTTTTAACTATCGCAAAAGCTTATTTGCACCCAAATAAACTCCTGCACAGCCATTTCTGATTCCAGAAAATACTATCCACAATGGTTAGAGAGATTGAAGCTATTGACAGTAGAAGCCCAGATTTGTTCAATAAAAAGGGCATCTGATTATACGTTTAAGTGAAGACTTGACCAGGATTGTTGCAACTTCCCTCGAATATTTTAGTATATCTCGAATATTTTAGATATAATCCTCTCTTAATGGTACAATTGTACCGGATTTGTATTCCTTCTAGAAATATTTGTACCTTTTTCTGAGAGTCTTGAATTTTTTGAAACGCGAATTTTTCAGCTGCTTCAAAGATAGGAGAATCATCGATCGGCACAGCATATACATGTTTAGTTAAAAGTATTTTTTAATTTATACGTAAGTGTTTTTAGAAGCATTAAAAAATTATGATGAAAATTACCTTAAAATGCCTAAAAACAGAAGTTGTATTTCTTTTGGTAAATTTTGTCCTTCAGCCTGAATCAATGCTTCAATTCTCTTGACCCAATGGGTCTGCAGATATGTCACGTTGGTTTATCTTGACTGTTGGTTAGGTTAACAGTTCGGCCATTATGTGACTAAGCATGATATACTCCTTTACTAAATGCTTTTGACTCAAAAAATAATTTAATATATCATATTTCAAGATCTAGGATATATTTTAATGAAAACAATTATTTAAATCTCGAGTGCAAATGGATATTTTAAAACAGAAACAATGTATAGTTTTTAAGTATTTGAGATTGATTTGACATTTTTAGTTGACACAACCTTCAGTGCTAAAAAAGTGGAAATAGATTTAGTCTTCTGTACTTTATAGTTGCATTTTCTTATTCTTGAGGACTTTCTAAACCTGACACTATTAAAGTAGATAGTCTGAACAGTTTTCGGCCTTTTCCGTAAATATATAGAATTTTTTTACAACCAGCTGATACTATCATATATTAACAAGATTACTAATTTGGCGGGATATAAATGAACTATTTTTAATTACATACTAGAACGATTGTCCATCATCAATTTATCAGCAGTAATCTATAAATATTGCACTGAATTGAGATGTTTGAAATATCAATTCTTCTATTGGAACCTTCGGAGTGAAACACTTTACTCGAAGAGATTTACCACTAAACACCAAATCACGTTTTGAATACTTCTCGACGCACGTTTCGCTAACCATGTTAGCATCATCAGGAAATGATTTAATCTGATTCTCATGATGCTAACGGGCGTCGAGAAGTATTCAAAAAGTGATTTGATGTTTAGTGGTAAATCTCTTGGAGTTTAATGTTTGAAATATACAAGAAGGTACAGTTTTTCAGCACAAAGTATAACTGGCAATAAAAACTCCAGAAACGATACGATATAATATTAAAAAGAAGCATGAGCGTGCTTCAGAGTTATCTCTCAAGGCTGATGTTTTACGTTACCTTACGTGGTTAGTTTTAGTTTTTAGTTAGTTTAATATTTCTTTATTCGATACAAACAACAAATATCTTGTTTCAAATTGAATTAAAATGTCTAATAGAAAGTGTAAAGAAAGTTCTGATCGTTTTTGCTACGTTTGTGGACAGTTTATATTTTCAAAAAAAAGAAGACCCATTGTAGATTCGTTAAAAAGTGCATATCTTCATTATTTTGGATTTCCTGTTGCGAATCAAGATTAAAAGTGGATGCCTCATGTGTTTTGTGAAAGCTGTAGAATCGTTTTACTCCAGTGGTCATCAGGAGATAACGTATACCTTCCATTTGGTTCACTAATGTTATGGAGAGAACCTAGTAATCATGAAAATGACTGTTACTTTTGTGTTACGAAGACAGTGGGATATAATACAAAAAATAAGGCGAAATTTCGTCTGTTATTAAGCCAATTTTACATTCAAAGTATCTTCCATATCCAATTTGCCCCGGTAATTCGAGTCAAATATACTAGAAGATGACAATGAAAGTGATGTTGAAGTTAAATTGATTTCTAGTGATTCTGACTATTTCTCTCTTCGAGGAAATATTCCACATTTAATTAACCAAGCCGAATTAAATGATCTTATAAGAGATTTACAACTATCAAGATCTAAAGCAGAGCTTCTTGGTTCTCGCCTACAACAATGGAATTTATTCACACCAGACACGAATGTTACGTTGCCCAGAAACAGGAGCAAAGTTTACTCAGAATATTTTAAAAAAGAAGGGGAATATTGTTATTGTACTGATATCCCGGGACTTTTTGAGGCAATGAATCAAAACTATAATAAAACCGAGAGGCGCTTATTCGTAGACCAATAGTATGAAGAACACCAATAGAAAGTGTGCAGCTACTTCACGATCATCGGTTTGTTATTGGAATTGCAGGGTGGTTACACAAAATACTCTTGTTTTCTTTGTCTGTGGGACAACAGGGCCAGAGGCCATCATTATGTAAAAAAGAATGGCCTATTCGGAACGAGTATATTCCGGGCAAAGTAAACATTAAACATGAGTCGTTGGTAGATCCAAAAGACATTATTCTACCCCCTTTACACATTACATTGGGACCAAAATGAGACTTGTGCTAAACACAAATAGTGATGCTTTCCTGTATTTACAAAAAATGTTTCTAAGTAGTACAGAAGCAAAACTGAAAGAGGGGATATTTGTTGGCCCATAGATCCGTAAAGTTGTAAAATATCTTTAGTTTGAAAGCCTTTTATCTGTTAATGAAAAAGCTACTTGGAAGTCGTTCAAAATGCTTGTCGAAGAATTTTTGGGAAATAAAAAAAGTGAAAATTATAAAGATATTGTTGCTGATTTATTGAAAAACTTTCACCAGATAGGAGTGAACATGTCATTGAAGATTCATTTCCTGCACTCGCATTTGAGTATTTTCCCTTAAAACTTAGGAAGTATGAGTGACGAACAGAGGGGACGTTTTTACCGAGACTTAAAGATTTTCGAAGAACGACATCAAGGATTTGGGGGACGAAAACATGTTAGGGGATTACTGTTGGTCCATTATAAGAGAAACCGATACAAAAACTATAAATAGAAAACGAAAATTGGTCTTTTTTTTTATTCATACTAAGATTTTTTTTCCCATTTTTAAGTAAATAAATATTTCTAAAAGCAGACATGATGGAATTTTATTAATTTTGTAACTCTTACCTAAATATACAATAATGAACAATTTTCAGCTGGGGTATAAAAACCGTGTAAACTAGTATAATTATTTTTTAAGAAATGGCGCTGGAAACAAAGGTCGGTTCACAGTCTAATCTCTTAGTCAAATGGCTTGATGACTGGACCACCTCAAAAGATGTACGGTTTGCCTGGGAGGGCATCCACAAATTCCCAAGGAGATGGAAAATATGCATTTAGCGATGGTGCATATTTTGAACAAACCATTTTTTCCCTTTCTCCCCAATTAAGCGTGTTAAAAAAAAGAATTATTAATCGCCACACCTAGTATAGTGAATCAAGACCATTTACAAATATGGAAGAGTTGAAAAATGCTCTTCAAACTTCATGGGAAGAACAATAGTAAAGTGTTTGGGTTAGAGGCGCATCAGCAACTAGGCTATTTAGCGACTGGACCTACAGCTTAACGTGGGTTCCGAACCACGGTCATCAGCTTCCGACAAACCCAGGCCAGCACCCCCCTCGGGCTATAAACCCTTGGTTATGTGCCTACCCATAAGTCTATCAGGAAACCTACCGACTGGCGAGTGACCAACGTAGAACACTTCTCAGAAGGCATCCGGCCTTACCCAGCCTTTAACTGGCGTGACTGAGGGGTAATTCGTAGTTGGATTTTACACTCTTGCCTAGAAACAATCACAAACATTTAGGAAAGATAAGCGGACAGAAGAAAGAAAAATAACCATCCGAGCGCTGGAATCGAACCAGCTACCGCTCCAGCGCGGATTCGGCAAAGCAGACGCTCTTACCGCCGCACCAACGCGACCGGCGAAGAACAATACAATAAAACCGTATGATTGGCGTTGAAAAGACTACGAAATATTAAAATGATACTTGTTTTCCTTTTAACTTTCTTTTTTCCTATAAAACTACGGGTGTGTCTTAACATTTTAACACACTAAAATTCAGTAAAAAAGGAAAAATATTTAGTTTTTTTTCTTGAGAAACATTTTGAGAAAAGCCGTCAGTTCAACTTAAGAAGAATAAAAATTATTTTACTGCCTTTTTCATATTAATATGTTATTTTGAAAAGTCTGTAAATTAATGTAATTTGTTTTTTGGCCGAAAACTTTCCGACTATCATTAGGATAAATAATTCAAAAATAAATTAAAGCATAAACGTTTGCAGGGTACAAACGTATTCTCAAGACGTAGCGCTCTCTATTTGCGGATGGGATCCAAACCTGACCCAAGATCGCTTTGAAGAACACTCGATCTCGTTTACTGATTTCTGTAACAATCCCACTGTGCTAGAGAATTCTAAATTGGTAGCTAAGATCCACGATAAGTATTACAGCTGGAAAGTAGCATCCCCTATGCTCATCAGCATTATATGTTTCGGAAGACCGCTGGTTCAGTCTTGCGTTGATGATCTCTGCAACACCTTTATGCCAGTACAGGTAATTCATAAGCTATTTTCTTCTTTATTACTAGGTCGTTAGGACAGTAATTGCTTCGTTTCTTACTTATTGATGTCGTTTGTCTTGTTTTTAACTGTTAAAACCACAAAAGCCTTTTGAACTTTTTGAACCATTTTACTTATTTATATATTTAATTATCACTTTGAAAAATGTAAAGCTAAAATGCTTTGTTATATTATACTTTTTCATTAATGTAAAGATATATATGGTTGTTCAGAAAATTCGTAGGGATTTTCTTAAGAGAAAGAGTGATGCAAATAGTTTATTATTTACAATTTTTTTAATAACCCCCTAGGTAGGTCTGTAATGCATTTTGCAAAAAATGTCAAAAGGGTTGTTTTTCACCACCTTTTTTTTATTTTAAAATATTTCCCATTTAAACAATTTTTGCGGGAGCGAAATAAATAGTAGATTGAGAGTGCGATGGCCGGAGGGTAAGGTAGATGGGGCAAAACATCGCAATTGAAGCTCAACAATGTTGTGTGATCGTCCATTGTCATAACGAAATACAACACCTTTCTTGTTTGCTAATTCTGGTCGATTTTCTCCAATTGCTATCCAGCCGATTTTATTGTGAAGTGTAGAGGTTGGTGTTGATGATTTGGTTGCGTGAAAGAAGCTCAGAGAATATGGATCCTCTTCAATCCCACCATATGTGGATACGGACAGTCTTTTGCCGTATTTAAAGACTCCGGCCTTGGCAATCGCCATGATTTTTCGTTTTTTTTTGTTGTATACAATTCACTTTTCATTACCGGTTACCATCCATTTCATGGAGTATCAGAATTTTTTTTTTCAGCAAAATATAGCACGCAAACCAAGAAGTACAAAGTATGTCTAGTATGTACGATGGTGCATTAGATGAAACACAGAGACATGAGACAGAAACGAAACAGAGCAGTCATTAATATTAATTCAAACATGTCAACATCGAATTTAGTGGTCAGACCAAGGGGGTGACCGAGGCTCAGTGAAATTTTATATCTTTGGCAGGTTGAAAAGAGGAAGTCGAAGGATGCAGGGATGGTCGGAGAAGGATTCGGACGGGGTTTGACTTGACGATAAAATTTCACTCCCGGTCTAGAGAGTTAGAGCCCCGGGCCAGACAGCGAACGCAGTACGGAACAGAATAACACTCATGTTAATCATGTTAATTACATATCACGCATGGCGGCGCGGGTTGTGAAAGGGAAGGTAGCAGCGGGTAGGCACCTGTCCCGAGGACGGCGTCTGCAGGTACGACGACACATCGGGCTCCACCATGCAGCTGCGCAGCGTGTCGGGGATGAACATTCCCCAGGTTACTCACGCACGGGTCACGGCGGGCGCGCCGCGGGTCCCATCACAGAGGAGGCGGGGGCCCGGGGCGGCAGGTCAGTCGCGGAAGGCTGCAGGTCTCGATGCGGCTCAACTCCAGCACACGCCACGGCCACGGTGAACTGCAGATCCGCGGCTATTCCGACGTAGCCCGTCGACGATATTTATATCGCTGCGGCCTCGTCGGCTACGCTAGCGACGCGGCGGCGGCTGCGGAGGTTGTCCGGACGCTGCGTTGTCCGGAGGCGGTGCACTGCCTGCCGGGCATGTCGACCTGCTGACTGCCATGTGCGGCGCGGCGCGCCGGCCTCCCGCCGCCCGCTTCCCGCTACGTTGTCACCTCTCGCGCTTCGCCGTTTTGCTACTCGTTCCGACCCCCTTTCATTTTCGCTCGTTTTCTCTACCTCGTGGCAACGCTGCGTCTCTCTGATACAGGCTGTCGTAACGATCGCTGCCACGCGCTGCAGTAAGTACCGATTTTTTTTCAGATGGTCAAAAAGGATCGATTGGTCAATATTTAAGTTTTCTGCTATCTTACTGTCCGTGAATCTTCAGCTATTGTGGCCTTTACTTTCTAGACATCAGTCATTCATCAGTGAACGGCGGCTAGATCGGTGCCGGTCTTCTAAATAAAAATATCCGCCCATGACCCGACCAAACTGTTTTGCACCGTCGTTTCCCCAATACAACCCTCTCCGTAAACGGCACAATTCTTGTATTTTGTTTGGACAGCGTTCTTGCCCTTGCCTTTGAAATAAATAAGCATAATAGGGCGTAAATGCAAGTTATTGACCGGTATTTTCAATTTAAATCAACTAGACTAACTAAAGGCAAATCAAACCAAATCTGAACGTAAACATTTTAAATACTACAGACATTAATAACATATACATTCTGTCAAAAAAGCAACGAGAATTGGTCATTTGAAAAGTCCACTTGTCCACTGTCCAAATTTTTTTTATCGCTAAGTTGACACAACTGTCCTCTATACTGACGCGAAGTTTGAACGTCATCTGTCATTTAGTTTGTTTACAATGCTCGATTTCGTCAGTTCATCTCACATCAAAAAGTGATTTGCGATTTTTAGAATGGATAAACACATCGAACAAAGAATTTGTCATAAATTTTGCAATTTTCCATTTGCATTTGCAAATGGAATTTCGTGTGCTGAGTCGCTGAAAATGTTACGAAGGCTTACGGTGAATCGACTTTATCAAAAACACGTGCATATGAGTGGTACAGTGCTTTCAAAAGCGGTCGAGATGTAGTGGAAGATTTGCCTCGCTCTGGTCGATCATCAACGGCTTCAACTGAAGCTGACATCGTTAAAGTGAAGGAAATGGTGACTGAAAATCGTCATTTAAGTTTGAGAGAGATAGCCGCTGATCTTTCTGTGTCTCACGAATCAATTCGTACCATTTTAAGCGATTGAATTGGGCATGAAACGCGTTACCGCTCAACTAGTGCCAAAAGACCTTACTTTTCTTCGGAAACTTAATCGCGTAAAGGTCGCTGAAGTCATGCTATAACGAGTCAATTCCGACCCCACATTCATAAAGCACATTGTAACTGATGATGAGGCATGGGTATACGAGTTTAACATGCAAACCAGTCAACAAGCTTCGGAATGGCGCCTTCCAACTGACCCGAAACCGATAAAACCACGTCAAAGTTCATCATTCATTCAGTCATTTCTTTGATTATCGCGGTGTTGTACACTCGGTATTCTTGTCAGAAGGTCAGATGGCGAATAAAGAATATCATCTGAGCGTTATACGATGTTTGGGAGAGCAAATTCGTCGAAAAAACCAAACTATCTCACAAGCCTATCATTGTGAACGAATTTCTCGAATTAATCGAACAACAACCGTATTCACCTGATATGGCTCCGGTCGACTTCTTTCTCTTTCCAAAAGTCAAATTACCACCTCGAGGCACCCGTTATCAGTCGATAGAAGAATTCTCGGAGAGAACTGTAGTCGATTCCGTAAAATGCGTTTAAAAAATGTTTTGGCAATTGAATTATTCTTTGGCATAATTATATTATTTCGGAAGGGACTTACTTTGAAGGCGATACAATAAATTTGGATAAATAATAAACATTTTGTGTTTTATTGACCAATTCTCGGTACTTTTTTTGACAGAATGTATATATAACTATTACTAATGCATCACAAATTTGTCTTTACAAGTGTTAAAAGAGCAACTAATAGATTATGTCTATGGACTTTCCGGACTATTCAATAACACAAAGGGCATAAATAACGCTCTTAAATGTTCTTAAATAAAACAAACTGATTCGCCGCAATTTGAATTCGTTCATCATTTGTTATTTGCTGTTGAATTATAAGACAACCGATTCACAAAATGTGCCTTGTCGCCAGTTACAAAGGTTTATCTAATAAGAATGTCAGATTTTTAAAATGATGCTGAATGAAAATCCGGTAATTTATATTTCCTCTTGAAGAACAAATAATGGCATTATGTTTTGGAAATAATGTAGTTCAAATGTTCCCCTCGGCTTCGTCTGGTGGAACGCATTTTGGAGTCCCAATTCAATTATTCTTTACCACATATCGTTGTATTATCAGATTTAACATAACCCTTCCACAAGTAACCCAAAGGCGTTAGCTCGAATGATCTTGGTAGTCAGTGGACATATCCACATTTATGAGTTCAGGCCAAAAATATTCTCCACCATCAACATTAACACGATTTCCATCATCCTTTTCAAAAAAATAAGATCCTGTCACTCATTCAGCCCAAAAATCGTACCAAACTGTAACTTTCTGAGGATAAAGAGGTAACTCCTAAACCACTTTAGGATTTTCATCAGTCCTAACCCTGCAGTTATGTTTCTCCACAAACCCGTTCAGCCAGAAATACGCTTCGTCGGAAAAAAATATTTTTCCTCCAAAGTAAGAGCTAACTTTCCTAATTTTCAGTTTCAATAATTTGACACTCGACGCCCTTTATAAACTAAACAATGACTGCACAATGAACAGATCGTATTATTTCATCGTTATTTTCATTGTGATTCGTGAAAGTGATTCGGCGAATTTGCGGCAATTTTTTTATACATTATAATTTCGGTTTAGACTTTTATCAAAAAATAAAATTACTTTCTAAATGATTCTACATTTGAAAATGTATGCCAAAGTTGTAATACCAGAATGATTGCAGGAATTAAAAGATAAACCATCAGAAGACAAATCTCAGACTAACAAGTCTTCCTGGTGGAACTGGAGGAGCAGATCGTCTAGGGAAGCGACTCCAGCCAAAGAAGAACCTA
Organism: Cosmopolites sordidus; assembly: GCA_031761425.1. Taxonomy (NCBI): domain Eukaryota; kingdom Metazoa; phylum Arthropoda; class Insecta; order Coleoptera; family Curculionidae; genus Cosmopolites; species Cosmopolites sordidus. Next base: position 17,874 of record JARFXV010001537.1, on the reverse strand, counting down.
AATTAAAACTCGTAAGTGCGGAGACACTTGTTGAGGAAGTACAAGAAGCTAAAACTGAATCACCTGGTTAGTATCATGAATCAGAAAAATAGTGCTTCTGCAACTCTGCTTATTAAGTTTCCTTTGTGGCTTATACATATTCATGCTCTAGTCGAAGTAGGCTAATATATGATTGTTCATGTACATTATTTCTGTTATTTTTAGTTACAGAAACTGCCAAAAATGAAGAAAAAGTAAGCGAAAAGGAGGAAGTTAAAGATGAAGAACGACCCATGTCGCCAAAAATGTCGCCAGATAAGTGTAGAAAAACTCTGAGGTTGAGCTCTAAACAGATAGTAAGGAACTATTTCATTATTATTTAAAATATACAATGATTATTGTCTGATTATAAAGTGGACATTAATTCATGCACAACAGTTTTTTAACAAGTATTCCAAGTGGATGAGTTTTGATTTGAAATAATTAATATCGTATTGTGGATTTTTTTAAAAACCAAAGAAAAATTTTCTTGGAAACCAAAAAAATCAGTTGTAATTGATCCTGGTTCTTAAAATTTCTCTTTGTCTACCTTTTTTACGATTTGACTTGATACTTTTCCAGTTTGTCGTTTGTGGCTGATTTTTTCTTTTCAGTTTTAACGTAGTTATAATTGTGATGGAAATACCGAATATAAAAGTTCTACTGAATACTCATTAGTTGTTGGCCTGCCTTCCCTCCGAAGGGATACCAACGTAATGCTCGTAATTTCATTAATATTCTTTGCACTTATCTCTCAGGATATGCTCATCAGGTCAAAGTTTATTTAGTAAAATTTACTTTTGTATGATATTCATTGTATACACTTATTAATAGAAGGGCAGAAATTACACATCTAAATAAGTTCGTAGGATAACTAATAAAACGACAACTTTTAGGCAAAATTTGAATTTATTCATCTACATAGTCTCCCTCAAGAGTAATACATTGATTCCATCTCTTCTCTAACATTTCGATGCCTCTTTTGTAGAACGATTTATCTTTCGCCTCAAAATAGGCTTCAATTTCGGCAATAATTTCTTCATTGGAGTCAAATCTCTTTCCCTAGAGCATTCTTTTTAGGTCTGCAAACAGATAGTACCGCTGCGAGCCAGATCGAAAGAATTCGGTGGGTAGGGAATCAATTCAAAGTGCAATTAATGCAATTTTACCAATGTTGCGAGCGACTTGTGACACGGTGCATTATCCTGATGAAAGAGTACTTTTTCTTCTTCATTTGGGGTCGTTGTTTTACAATTTCTTTCTTCAAACGCACCAATAAGGCCATATAATATTCGCTATTGATGATTCGCTTCCTTTGTTAAGTTAATCAATGAATTAAATACCTTGCGCATTCCAAATTCGGATGCCAATACCTTACCAGCTGACATTTGCGTTTTTGGTCGCTTTGGGCGGTTATCGCCAATTGCCAGTTGCTGACCAGTCAGCTAACTGTCGATTTGAGTGTAGTGTCTCATCCATTGTCACATACCGCATGAAAAAAACCTTTTTATTGCCTTGAAACAGCTCCAAACAGTGCGCTGAATCGTCGGCGCGTTGCTGTTTTTGACCGACTGTGAGCAAACGCGGTATCCATTTCGAACAGAGCTTTCTCATGGACAAATGTTTCTGCAAAATGGTGAATACACCGCCTTCTGATATCTTTAAAGTGTCAGCTATCTCACGTAACTTCAGTTTACGATCGGCCAAAACTATTTTGTGGACTGTTTTTATTGTTTTCTGGAATAACTATTGAATTTGGGCGTTCAGTCATTCCGTCATCGGTATTTGTACGCCCGCGTTAAAAATTAGTAAACCACTTCTCTACTATTTATCTCGATGGAGCAGAGTCCGAATAACACTTGTCAAACCATTGCTTTACTTGAACGGTATTTTTTTCCCATTAAAAAGCAATGTTTTATTATCACACGAAGCTCACATATTTAAATTGTCAAAATTACAAGAGTAGTGTCACTAAAACCACTCTAACTTGTAAAATAAACCTGATTGTCATGAAATTTTGTCACATATCATTTGAAGGTTAGTACTTCCTAAAAATCATATGGATTTGTCAATAGTGGCGCCATCTATATGTCATCCTACGACTTTATTGAGTGAGTGTTACAAATATCTTTCGTTTAACCCTTTGTTACTCGCGCTCAATTTCGTGACGTGGTTACTCGCGCGGGGTATACAGTACTCCACCCAATTTTCATCAATAAATTAGGTAAATAAATTAACATTTCAATAAGAATTATGAATAAAATATAATTATAATAAGGTATATCTTACATTAAAAAAAATATTTATATGGTTTTTATTGAAAAAATATATATATCGAATGATATTGTAAAAAAAATTTAAATTCAAATTGTGTAATACCATAATGCAAATTATTTTATAAATCATCGTCTGAGTTATTATCCGATGGTAAACCACCACAGGTCTTACATTTGATGTCCAAATGCTGTTTACAGGTAAACCGTCGACAGGATAAACATTTTACCGTAGTTTGGGTGTCCTTTGATCGGCCGCACATATAACATCTTCCTCTCTTGCGTTGTGAATGATCAGTTGGCTCTGAACGATTTTCTACTTTCCCGACCATATTCTCTACAATGCAGCGAATATTTATTGGCAGAGATCTGATCAATACACGCTGTTGCAGATGTGGCTTCATCAGGGACAGAGCTAGATTTTTTTAAAAAACTTTTCTCCTCATCATGTTAGGACCGTGTTTACAGTAAATTATGTAGCTATTTATCCCCGCAACATTCAAAAACGACATAAACAAGTTATATGGCCACCTTTGGGTACGTCTCGTTACCGTATATGAACTACACATCTGGTCAACAGTGTCGACACCTCCTTTTGTTCTATTATATTGCATAATTATTTCAGGCTTATTGCTTTCTTCGTCTATCTCAATTTGATCGTGCATAGTTGATAAAAGTACAACGGATTTCCTCAGTTTTGGCACATAAGAAACTAAAGTCATCCCATCCTGAAAGCCAAAGGTAGTAGACCCTAGTTCCCTTGTCTTTGACGGTAAAAATTCAAGTGGAATTTCCCTTTTATTTTTTTTCATGGTTCCAATTAGAGTCATCCCGTTTTCAAGTAACTTTTTTGCCAAAGGGACACTGGTATACAAGTTGTCCACGGTTATATTTCTATTGGATCCTTTCATACTCTCAGTCAATCTTAGGACAATATCAGTGGGGGTATTGCTTACTCTGTAAGGCCCATCTGGCTGAAGACCACAATAAACCTCCAATTTATATGTATAAAAGGTTTTAGCATCCACGGCAGCAAATATTTTGATCCCATACTTTGCCGGCTTATTTGGGATGTATTGTATGAAAGAACATCTACCACGGAATGGTTCTAATTTCTCATCAATTGTTATAAACTCACCCAGGGAGTATGCTTTTTGGCAATTTGCAACAAATTGATCATAAAATGACCGGACTGCTGCAAGCTTGTCTAACTTTCTCCTCTCCTGCCTGGTTGCTCTGTCATCAAGTCTTATAGCGCTATGCAAAAAATAAAACCTTGCATACGACATCACCCCTCTGCTAATTTCGATTCCTGTCCCATCACTTGCGAAAATGTCATGAAGATCAGTTTTACTCATTTTCTTTGTACCGATCAAATACAACAGACCCACAAAGGCTAATATTTCTTCTTTAGATGTTTCCTTCATATCCCGTTCTCGAGAATAAGTACCAGCATTTTTCAGTTCTCTAATGTAAATATTAGTGCCAAGCACAATTTCATCAATCATAGTCTCATCAATGATTTTTCTAAATGCTGATAATTCATTTGATATTTCAGTTGATGTAGTGGAAGGAAACCTTTTTTTCAAAATATTTTTTTTTGACGTTTTTGCAAACTTACTTGTTATAGGAGTTTTTTTCCATTTGTGAGTTTCTATAGGAACATTCTCACCTCTAATTTTTTTATAAATGTGTTTCACATAATAATTTTCATCATCACCTACTTCATCAGTGGATTGGTCAGACGAGTACCCTTGTTCACTGGCGCTGTCGTGATTTTTGTCCTCATCATTTACACATTCCTCTTCAGAATCAGAGAAACCAATAGGTAGTACTTCTGACTCATCCTCTAACTCATCTTCCGATAGAGCATCCCAAGCAGCCCTGATTTCTTCATCTGTGCGTAACAGATTACTCCTAAGAAATTGAAAAGTAAATTAATAAAAAAAAAAAAAACACAAATCAAACGTTTTTAGTCTCAACTTTCTAACAACTTACTTCGACAATTATTATAATATAATTAAAAGAAATAAATAAATTGAATGAAAACTGCCATAAAACAGTAGTAAAATGAATAAATAAATAAAAAAACTCAAGGATAAAAATACTTACATTCTTGCTCACGTGGGGTATACAGTACTCCGTATCAGAACTGACCAACTTTTCTGTTTAACAATTGATCAAATACTGATATGAATGCAATGAAGCGAATCAAATCTAATAGAACACATGTCCATTGGAGGTTAGAAGGGCGGCCAAGTCTAGATTCGCAGTTGTGCCAACAATAGCAAACAAAATATACCTCTGGGTGACTATATCACCCAGTGCGAGTAACAAAGGGTTAAGAAACCTTGTTGCTAAAAATGTCTCTAAGTATCAGATACTTTATTGATTTACAATAAAAACTTTTTATATAGATGTCTACATTATTTATTTTTAAATAAATGAAAATTAATAAAATATAGTACACAGACTATATATAATTGTTTTTAGTCTTCCTTAAATTTGAGAGATGGAATGAATGAAGTTGAATTCAGTGTAACCACAGCTTATCAGGGAACTACTAGATGCCAGTGCCACTTATATAAATGGAAGTGGGATGACAAAATCGTTATATCTGATATTGATGGAACCATTACCAAGTAATCATTTAGCTTGCTTTGCTATTGAACGTTATTTATAAAAAAAATATGCATTTTTTAGATCAGATGTATTGGGTCATATTTTGCCAATTGTCGGAAAGGATTGGGCACAATCTGGTGTAGCTCAGCTCTTTAACAAGATCAAGGATAACGGTTACAAATTGCTTTATTTGAGTGCCAGGGCGATTGGACAAGCCAGGATTACAAGGGAATATTTGAGGTCCATAAGACAAGGAGACATGAATATGCCAGATGGACCAATATTGTTGAATCCAACATCGTTGATTACAGCATTCCATAGGTAATATTATTCCTCTACTCTGTTCATTTTATTTTTGTTAATTTTCATTTCAACTGTTATTTCATATCAATTTGACATATAAATGTAAACATTATTTTTATCAGATCAAGGGTGTAGCCAATATATATTTTTTTTCATACTGCGTCAATGGATCTTCGTACATAACAATAGTTTATTTCGATAAACTCGAATAGATTTACCACTAGATAGATACTAAGTCACTTTATTTAACTTCTCCACGCGTATTTCGCTAAGGATGTAGCCTCACCATCTAAAACTAAACTATGTTCTTTATATACATGGCTATTCTTTACTGATCAGATTGCTTAATAAATGGAAATAAAAAAAAAACCATTTATTATAATTTGCCCACAAAATATTTTGCATTACTTTTTGCAATTGTCTCTGCAAAAATCAATAAAAAAATTCCACTGAGACTCGCTGCTTCTCAAATCATAATTGTGATTTTATTTTGAAAATAGGATTTTTTTTAAGAAAAATTCCATATATTTGAGAAGATTGTAATCTGACGGAGTAGCATCAGGAGAATACGGCGGGGGAGAAAGTAATTCCCAGACTAAATCTTTGATTTTTTCTTGAGTGATTCTGACATTATGAGGTGTTGAATTGTCATGGTGCAGAAAAACACCTTCTTTGATTAATCAAGTTTGGAGGTTTTGTAATCAAAGCTATGTATAGTCTATCAAGCTAAGCACATTAATATTTAGCACTTATGGGTTCACTAGGATTCAAAACCTCATAGTGAATTACCCCTAAAAAATCCCACTGTGCTGATATTAACATTTTTTCCTTATGTGTATTACTGTAGAGAATTCATTTTTCATTTCCAGTAACAATTTGTTGAAGAAAAAGATCCCTAGTTCTAGAAGTTCATTGCAGTTAGTTACACATTGAATTTGGTTTTCAACTGAAAGTTGATTAGGCATGACATATTTCTTCTATTTGCATTTTGTTCAGTTGGTTTATAAGTCATTGAGTTGTAAACCACAAAGTTTTAAACTTTATGGCCAATTCCTGGACGATTTCTTTTGGGTTAGCTTCAATTTCAGCCAACAGATCTTTATCAAACTCGACAGGTTTTCCAGATTTTATACCTTCGAAAAAAAGATTGAAATCACCGTTCATAAATTTTGACGGTTTCAACTTTTACTTCATTAATTATTTATTTTTAGTATATGACTTACATGGATTTAAGTTCAACATCAGGTATATACATTAAAATATAACAGATTAAATTGTAAAATACAAAAATACACATACAGAACTAAAAACATCACAATAAGTATTTCAAATATTAAAATCGAGGCCATTGATCCAGTCTGCGGATCTCCAGTCTCCTCCATATGTTCTAAGAGGGCACTCAACCACCATGTGACGAAGGATTTGGTGGGGTCCTCCACAGTCCCAAACCGGCGACACAGTCAGTCCCCATTTGTACAAAGGGTAACGGCATATGCCATGGGACGTTCTTATTCTGTTGAGTATCTTCCCCTCATGATGGGGCAGCTCCATTCTTGGTAAGGGTGCTGTAGGGTCGATGACATGAGCCGCCTGATCTGGTCCCAAAATGTTCCAGAATTCTCTCCGTTTAGCATCAAGGAAATTTTCTCCTAGGAGTTGTTCTGACAACATGGGGGGGATCTAGACTTCAATCTCCGCAGGCCGACAACAGGCAAATCATTGTGTACTGGGAGATGGGGATTTGATATTATTTTATTGTATTCCCTGACAAGTCTTGAATGGAAGAAGTAATATCGCTCAGAGTAGGAGTGGGGGAGTGCCAAGGTAGAGGTGTGCTTTATAAATAGCCATTGATTATTCTCATGGTCTCATTAAGGTTAGTGTCAATCATCTTTACATGGCAGCTGTTTAGCCAGACTGCAGCGCCAGCAACCAAGTAGATCAAGCTAAGAGCTGGTGTTTTAAGAGTAGATGCCTTTGCATCACACGTGGTACCGAACTGAATATGAAAGTGTTCTATCCATTGTTACTCATAGGTATTTTGGATAAGGATTGTAACGTAGCGAGTTGTTATTGACGTATATGAGGCTCCAGGCGTGTTTGTTTGTTATTGAGATTTTAGTTGATGAAAATTCATTAATAAATTAGTTCATACATTTATTAAACCAACGCCGACAACGCTATTCTGCTATTCAAGGCACTAGTATAAACAACAATTGTGGCATTATTTTGCTTTTGAAATTAATAAGGCATCAGATGTCTAATGGGGAACTTATTTACACATCCATACTTTCCCTCTTCTATTCTTATAAGGTTCATCAATTAATTTTTTACAATTTAGCAGTAAGCTCTATAAATATCAATATATTTAACTAGAACATAGGTTATGTTATATTAAGTTAAATTATTATCTATAGATGGCAATGTTTGCAAAAAACTATATTACTAAATGTACACATATAACAAACACATATAACTAAATGTGTACACATTGTACACATATAACTAAACACACATATAACTAAATGTACACATGTTGTACACATGCACACATGTTGCACACATGTTGTACACATATAACTAAATGTTGTGTCTTTACAATTTGAAATCAGTATACTATTTAAAAATACCCTCTTACTTCATTAGTACACCGGAAAAGATGTTCTTATATTTTTTCAAATCGTGATGCTATAATGGTTTTCCGATCAGAAATATTGTATGTTTTTAGTAAGAATTTAGTTAAATATGTTTAAAAATTCGATGCGTCCCTTGATGGTTTGCTAAATTTCTGCAAGATCGGGCAAAATTTATATTGAAGCGATTCGGAAGCTTTTAGTAGTTGATGTCCAAAAATCACTGGCTTGTCATATTGCTCTTTTTATGAGATTTAAAACCATTGTTTTACAGGGAAGTTATTGAGAAAAAACCAGAAGCTTTCAAAATATCCTGTATGTCCGATATAAAGGCACTCTTCCCGCAAGATTCTGAACCATTTTATGCTGGTTATGGTAATAGGATCAACGTAAGTTCCATCAATACTCTTTAAGTTACATTTGAGTAATATTTGTTTTCCTTTCAGGATGTTTGGGCTTACAGAGCCGTTGGTATACCAAAACACCGAATATTCACTATCAATCCCAAGGGAGAATTGAAACATGAGCTAACTCAGACGTTCCAATCAAGGTAGGTTGACGTAATAATTTGAATGGGTGATGGTGCAAAACGCTTTTCAGTGCATGCTTAAAAGGGAATGTTGTAAAGTCTTGAACACCAACCTTTTACTGTTAGTGTTATAATTTATCCACTTTAATTTTGAAATATTTTTATTAGCTTGGTAAAGTGGATAAGATATCCAGTCGGTTGGTGAGAGGTATAAGGAAATCGCAGTAAAATTACAATATCTTGTTTAATTTTTGCAGTTATACTGGTCATTCATTGCTGGTCAATGAGATGTTTCCACCTATTTTATGTAAAATCGAGTCTGACTCAGACTCGGAAGATGAGGATGATGGTAGTGCACCCAAAATCATAATTGATTGTGCATGTTAAGTCTAAATCTGTGATTATTTCTTTGATATAGAGTCATTTTATTTAGTTTTGTGTATGTGTTTCACCTACTGTGCTTATTAATCATCATTTTCATGCAGTTTCATTAATAACCAGGTGAAACACATATGTTTAATATTAAATCGTCATTGATATATGCAAAACTTATTGACCATGCACTGTAACTATGATGCAGGACAGTAATTTCTCCAATCTCCATAGTGAACCACATTTATGGTAAGCACGGGATAAAAGATTGTCGATTCAGAATTCTTCCTTTTTAGTACAACAGCATGCATATATTGATATTTTAACTAACATTTTCACGTTTTTTTAAGCATGCCTAACAACTCCGATCACCAGGAGACATTTTAATTTTGGGTATACAATTGGGATACTAAAGGGCTGGGACATAAGCGGGTAAATACCCGCTTATGTCCCAGCCAGATACTTAAATAAGTATCTCATTAGAAAAATTATATAGAGGGGCGGGGTATTGATAAATAGTTGTCCTTGCATATTTCTGACAAGTACCAGTGTTAAGTTATAGCAGAAGATTTTACATCATTTACAAAACATTGATTCTATTAAAAACAGTATACCATGTGAGGTGAAGATTAGAATTTCATCAAAGTCGAGTACGGTTCGGTATCTGCGGGATTTATAATCCTCACTTGTATATTTAGAGGTTTCTTTCATAAGGGTTTACTGAGTTGTGAAAAAGATTCTGATTATCAATTAATAGGCAGAATATATACATACAGTCAGTATACAATATATACAGATCAAAAAGTATTCGCTCACTTAATATTTATTACGTAAAATGATATGAACTCGACATACTTTCCTTAAACCAATTTCATTGCCCAATTGATCAATTCAAATTGAAATAATATGATCAAAAGGACGTTTACAAGAAAGTTTTACAAAGGTATAATTCAGCAAAGACCAAACTATTTTTATATTGCCAAAAAGTATTGGCATAGCCGTTTTATATTTTAAAAAATTTTGTTAAATAATTAAAAACATTTAAATACTTTGTCATCATTCATTAGCATAACTTGTAGTTTTCTTTGCATCAAAACAAGATTCTCAGTTACTTTAAGTCCATTTTTTCCTACTCTTTAATTAACGCATTTTTGGACACATTTTTCGATGAAAATTAATTTTTTTCTTCACATTCATCATTTTCAAACTTAACTAGCTTAAATGTTAACCTAATACCATAAATGTTCATCTGGATTTAAATCCGGAGACTGAGGGGGATTTTTTTTATCGCTTAGGAAAATTTTCAACATGATGGCAGTATGCTTAGGAGTCATTATTTTGCTGTTATATGTTATAAGCTGAAATGGAGGATATTTTCAATTAATTGATGGATTCATCGTTTTTCCCTATGGTAAACCGCTAAGATCGTCTTTACCTTGGTTTTTTAGTACAGAACCAGTTTGTTTAATTGTTCCCAACCGACTAAAATTAATCTATTACCAATTTTATAATAGCTCAATTCTTTGCGATAAAAAAAATGCACACAATGTTCTCCAATTCTCCTCATTTTAAAACACCCAGATAAGGGAGTATATGAAGAATGATACAATTGTGCTTTAATCCGATTTTGTTTACTAATACACACTTTGAAAGTATTGGATTAAACATTCTTTGAGAATTGTGTCTTTATATGTGTTTGTAAACAAATCACAATATTTTTTTTTGACCGTTAATTAATAAGAAAATGTGTCTTGCGTCACAGCTTTTACTATCTCAAAATGTTTTACATTTAACAATGCTTTTTTTTATTTATTATAAATCAAAATACATTACTGAAGGATAAGTTGAATGCTTTGGGAATTGAAAAAAGCAGGATTCCAATATTTTTTTTGACCCACTGTATATTTTAAAGCATATATACAAATGATGTTATTTTTTTAGTGACCTACTTCACTTTAACTTGGTGTTTATCTTTAGTTTTGCACGATTTGTTTTCTAACTCGCCGTGTTAATTCTCTTTTTGAAAATTTTACTGCTTTGGTTGTCAACAGTACATGCAGTATTTTACAAAGTACTAAATAACACTAAATTCAATACTACAATAATACAAAAATTCAACCGCTAGTTTTTTACGTGTAGTTTCGTGAAACGCTCACCTTTTTTTTATAAAAAACCATTTCTTCCAACATGTGGTCTCATTGCACTCTTGAATTTGTTCTCCTACAAGTCGTCTAATGTCGTTCCCAACTATTTCTTTCTATGTGTTATCTCGTGCCGTTTTCAACTCTTTCTTCTTCTACATGTTGTCTAGTGACACTCGCAACTCTTTCTCCGACATGTTGCCTTGACACACCCTCAACCACTTCCTCCTACGTGATTTCTTATAACATTCCTAACATTTTTTTTTAGACATTGTCTAGTGGCACTCACAACTCTTTCTTCATATCATGCGGTCAGTATCCCCTCAGGCTGTTGATCCTTGGTTTATGCTTAACCTTTTAGTCCCTGGAAAAATCTACCGGCTGCCGAGTAACAAAAGTAGAATACCAGAAGACATCTGGCCTTACCCAGTCTCAGCTAGAGTGTGACTGAGAGGCGATTCCTTGACGAATTTTACACTTTTGCTTATTGACGAAAGGCAGCACATAACTAGTACTAATCGCATGCAAGTGACGCTATATTTCGACCTCCAAGTGGCCAGATTATGGAGAGAATATCACCTCCCGGTTTTTGCTGATGAAATGGTAGTTTAATAATCGCAGCGAAATATTAGAGCTAGTTGAAGGTGATTGAGCATACATAAACCATTTAATAGTATCAGGACGATTACGCAACTTGGAATGGTTAGCAAGACTGATGTATTGATGTCGCATGATTTAATAGAGAAACATTTGAAGTCCGAATTTCAGCTTGTGATTCTTTATCGAAGCGCAACAAAATCGATCCATTTTTAAAGCAGTTCATTACAGGTAGTAAAAAATGGATTGTGTATAATAATGTTAAGCTTAACAGATCATGGTGTAAACATCTCCAACCAGCGCAAAAGCCAGTTTATTTGAAGAACATTAGTGCTAAGCATTTGGTGAAATTGGAAGGGAATCGTTTAATATGAACTGTTACCTGAAAACCAAACAATTCATTCGGAGAAATAATGTTCACAGCTAAGCGGATTAAAGCAAGTAATTGGCCAGAAGCGGCCTGAATTGACCAACAAAAAGGCGTTCCATCGATTGGGATGCTTTGTTCCAGCCACCGTAGTCTTCCACTTTGCGTCCTCCAACTACCATATATTTAGATCGGTTCAAAACAGCTTAGCGCCGGTTCTACAATGCAAGAATATACTAGATATAGGCAATACTCGCAACAAACCCCCGTTACGCCCATTCTGTAGAACGAGCGTTTCAAATTTTATTCCGAGTATAGCTTATATCTGGTATATTCTTGCATTGTAGGACTGGCTCTTAGTGGTAAAAACTTAAATTTTTTGAAAAACCCGACTGAAAGAAAATAGCTGGTTCAGTTCTTTAGCCAGCAAGTTCAGAACTTCTATGAGCGCGGAAACAGAAGGGCACATACTGTATTGATTAAATGCATTTTTTAGTAAATAACATTTTTCTCAAAAAAATGAGACGAATTTTTGTATCAATCCAATATATTTTTGATCAGCCTCTTAATTTACTTGTCAGATGTCAATGCAAAGTTCCATATCAACATTTTTTAACAATTTCGATATTGGTTGATTGATTAAAATTGAGTTTCTTCATTATTGAAAATAATTGGATATATATGGAAGAATATGTTTGAAAACGAAAGTAATTTTATGACTATGATACCTTAGAACTTCTTTGGAAACTATATTATAGCTTTGGCGTTATTCTATACTAATTGTTGTGCTTTTATTACAGTTACACCAACATGAGCATCATAGTGGACCAAATGTTTCCCTCTCGTTTAGAACCAGCCAACGACTATTCCCAGTTCAGTTATTGGCGTGATCCAATAACCGCAGTTGAAGCACTACCAGATGTTGTTGCTTAACTATTTCTTAATGCTGAATATTTAAATATGTTCCATTCACTAACTTAAATCATTTTAGATGTAGAAAATACGTTATTCTTTTGCTTGATATTTTGGAATTTAAGACAGGATCCTATATTCAGATATTAAAGACAGAGAAAGAGATTTACCACTAAACACTAAATCACTTTTTGAAACTTCTCGACGCACGTTTCGCTAACCATGTTAGCATAATCAGGAGATGATTTAATGTCCTGATTATGCTAAGATTAGGAGAAGATTAAATAATTTCCTGATGATGCTAAAATGGTTAGCGAAACGTGGGCCGAGAAGATTCAAAAGGTGATTTGGTGTTTAGTGGTAACTCTCTTCGAGTTTAGTGTTTCACACCAAAGGTTCCAATAGAAGAATTGAAAGTCATCCACTTAAACAGTTTCTATCCGAAACGGTGTGAAGCTGAATTGAAGTGTGATGGCTAAGTCTCTTTTATCAATTAAAAGATCCAGTATTTATTCCATAATGCTCACACATTTTAGCTTTTAATGTGTTATAACATATATTTATGATATACCTGATACTAGTAGGTTGTAAAACGTTTTTTCTTAGAAAACTTCTCGACAAGTAGTTTTCTAAAGGAAAATCCCTCGCGCTAACTTTTTTGGCAGCCAAGAAAATATCGCTTAACATTAAATTTGCCCCGTGTTATTGGGCTTTTGTGATTTCGTATTGCGTAAATGTTAGTTAGGAACAAATTACAAAATGACGTCGCTAGAGTATAAGGGTGACATTTTTGTACACAATTATTATATACCGTCTCTCTCTTTTTGTTTTAGTTGATTTCGATCAGTACAATTCAAAATATTTTGGTAACTGTTGGTAATGTGATATTTCTGTAACTGCCAGCAGGGCATTTAGTTCCATATACAAGACGTTTATTTGTTTAGTTTAAAGTGAATCAGTTTTAAGCTGGTGCTTAGTTTTAAACGTCCTGTATATAATTTCGTACCTTTAGTTTACAAATATTCCGATACCAAATATGATAATACGCATCTTACATACTTTGTTTCGTTTTTATTTTGGTTAACGAGAGAAAGTAAGTAAAAGTCTGATTATCTCCAATGTTAGAAATAATATTTTTATGAATGCAGTATAACTACTCTAGTAGTTCATTTAAGATGTATGTTATATAGCATATATGCAATTGACGTATCTTTATAATTCTGCTGCATGTCCAAATGAATTACTGTATTTATTACCGTTCTAAGGGAGTAGAGTTTAGGACAGTTAACAGCGACATCACAAATTGAAGAACTGCATTTTCTAGAATACTGTTATTGACCTTTCAGGCTTCATTATATCTACATGTTGTTTGTAAGTAAAAATACATTGTAACTTCCAATTTGGCTTACTGCAATTAAAGATAAAATTGATATAATGAATTAATTGGGCACATATAAATCGCATTTCTAGAATTAATTATCCTTTAATTCTTTATAGAGTGACTGTCTCTAAAATAGGATCAGATTGACAAAAAATAAACTACCACATGATGGGTTAAAGAAAAAAAAAACGATACGTGATATAATTTTGGTGATTTTATTTTAGAATGTTTACTTTTAAGTTATATATATTTTTTTTGTTGGCAGTTCAAAATTATTAAATATGAGTTTATTTCATTAATATGGGTTTTATTATTTTTACCTTTACTTCTCATTAAACATTTGGTGTTGGGCTCTCTGGATGAACGATATTAGGTTATCTCAATTCTCGGCCCCTATGTTTCATCGACTTCGGCGTCTTCAAACCAAGGTTGTCTAGCATTACGACTACCTTCACCCTGTCCACAGCTGCTCTAAATACTTGTTCAATGTACAGTTGGGTTTCCACATACAAAGATTAGTGGCGTCAATCGTCTGGCGCTAGTTTATTTTTGCACGAGGAAGCGTGTTAAATTGGCTGATCTACTAATCAGTCGATCAAGGCGCCAGTAAAGTTAAATCTTGCTCTACTTTTTGGCGCCAGTTCTGGTATTTGTAAACAAGTGTGTCAAAAATTGTTGTTAAAAATGTTGACTGCAACCAAGAAACCGCCTACTCGGTTAATTATTGATTTTTTGGAGGCCAATATTAATATTTGGAGTTCTAGTAGTAGTAATATTGTTCTCCATTTAATGGAGAACAACATTAATATTTATGGAATAATAAAATAGTGAATTATAAAGGCAGAAAGAAAGCTTTAAGAGCAGTTATAAAAATCATTTCTGATTCAGTCCCATTGATATAATTTTGATATAAATTCAGTCATTTTGAAATATATGCAGTCTTTTTTATATAAATTCGGACAAGGCCAAAATACACATTTCCTGGAACCCAACAGTATAGGAGGAGTATAGAGTGGAGAATAGAAGTGGGGAAAAAAATCTGTGTTACTTGTAATTTTAGATGAATAGCGTCCCTCATATAATTATGTGATTTTTGTATTTTGTTCGATATGCGATTTAATAAAAAGTTAAACTAATCTTGTGTTATCCTTGACAGGATCTTTATTAGCCAATTCCTGAATCAAACTGATTAACCCTAGAATGGTAACATCAAGAAATAGTACACTATTGGTAACAACACGGCATTTTGACGTGTTATGCACAAATTGGCCAATTTTTTTTCTTTTATCCTACTTCCCTTGTAGTAATTCATGCTTTTAATTAAACAAAATTATATTAAAATAAAAAATTAAAATATTAGAATATATTAAAATATAAATTTAAATTAAAAATTCACCCTGGTGTTTTCACAAACGCGCTATAAGTACAACTTATTTTCTTTAAAATGAAAATAATATATTATGCGTTACATAGGCTCGCGCAACTTCGTCCTTCGCTAAAAATACACCATTAGCCATTAGCCCACTGGCAGCTGCAGAGTTTTTTATAAATTAACACGCCAAATAGACGTAGTGTTACCATTCTAGGGTTAATGCATCTAAAGTTGTTCTATGTGAAATCCAATTACAAACCCAACATTTGTATTTCTATTCCTTCATTTCAATATTATCTGAAATTCTACACTCAATATTTGAACAACGTTAATACCAGCGTGAAGAATTATATTTCACGATATATTTATAACTGCCAGTATATAATATTAAATTTATGTGGAAACGGCTATTAGCGTCAGTAAACTGGCGTGATATTGATGCCACTAATCTTTGCAAATGGAAACCCAGCTTTGTACCGAGATATCAGCCTAAAGAAAAAAAAACAATACACCACTTAGGTAATATAATTTAGGTGAATTTATTTCAGAATATATTAATTCATGATATATTATCTTTTTAGCAATTTTAGAAATTACTAAATATAAGATTAATATATTAATATGTGGTTTAATTACCTATAATAAATACCTTGCTAAACATAAAAAAGCTTTTTAACTTAAATAAATAACGACGGAATAAACTTAATTCAATGCGGTGGATGTAAGAAGAGCGACACCACGTTCGTAGAAGCTGTGCGGGTCTTGACCTGGTGCTATATTAAGATCAATCGTGTAGAGTAGTTCTGTCCTTGTCGAATTAAGATAGATGGGCAAGGAAAGTTTGCTTCCGGAAATTTTCTCATCTCCGGTTCTAACCCAACGAAGCAGGGTGATGGGAAGTTCGGACATAATGCTGGACGTCAGCAAGAGTTGGTTATTTTTGCACTGGGCCCCTTGAAGTTTTAAACCTAAAATACAACAAATTCCATTAAAATATGTTTTATAAATTTTAAGTATAACACGTTTTGAATTTTTCTTAACTTAATTCAATAAGTAGTTGTACAATCTGCCTTTTATATGGTTTAGTAATTCTAACGAGATATTGGATTTGTCTTGTAGGGAGTCCTTCCTGCGAAATAGCTCTTTAAAGTTAATTATTATAGTTGTTTATGGTTATGACGTTTTAAGCGACGTAAAGGTTTAGATGAGCGCTAATTCTGACACAATGAATCGTGTGACTTCTTTTCTGAGTAAACTAGGTTGGAAGTGTTCCCTCCGGGTGGATGCTATATATATATATATATATATATATATATATATATATATATATATATATATATATATATATATATATATATATATATATATATATATATATATAGGTTTAACTTTTGTATTGTACAATAATAGTCTATTTTTCAGTGTTAATTGTGATTGTCTATTGATAAGCAAAAATACTTGCCCAAGTTACTTTTTTCTGGTACAAATATGCTTTGTTAAGAAATTAAGATATAACATCCTGAAATATTCCAGATAATAGTGATTAAACATGGCAATAAAAATAATACTTGTATCAAAATTAAGAATTAAGTTAAATGGTGTGATATATGTTCAAACCGCTTTCATTTATAATTTTAATGTTATTTAAACAAATGTATCACTGTTAACTTACCAACTATAGCAAAGCAATCATGAGGAATGCTTGATTTATCGTGGGAATCTGTAATTGCAACATCTAAGTGGAGTTCCTCCAGGGACCAGCTGTTTGCCTGTGCTACACATTGCCTAGTGGCCGTTATCCAAGCCTCTGGATTTAAAAGACCACCCAGCCAAACGGGGAAACTCTAAAATTGAATTGTACAGTTATTAGCGGTGTTATCGTTCTCGACAATATCAATTTTTACTTGTAATTCTTTCGCGCCTGAGCTTGAAACTACTTGGGATATCTGTTGAAGTTGTTTCACTCTATTGCTGAAGTCTGTTATCCACTGAATAACCGTACATCCTTTAGGTACTGTATAACGATGCCAGTTTGCTGGTATGATACCTCTGACAAGTTCCCCAAGCATCGTTCGATGATAATTGGTCTGTTTCTTGTCACCCTAGTGAAATGAAATAAAAACAACATTAAAATATTTTAACTTAAGTTTGCCTCTTGAAATTCAACCTGGCAAATTAGTAGAACGTCGTTCAAATCGTGAATAACATCCAATAGAAGTTTCGATGCAGAGTTTACTTCACGTTCGAAATATCTGTAAAGTGGATCTTTAATATTTTCAACGGTTCTTCTCAGCGTCTGCAAAGATTTGGGAAGAAGCTGCAGCCATGTGAGAGCGGAATTGTGCAAGGTTTTC